>PVIY010009184.1:0-73604 GCA_004026745.1 Myrmecophaga tridactyla | reverse complement strand
ATACCATAGCCCTTACTGCTTCTGACTTATTTTAAAGTCATCAGAGATAAGCAGCCAAAATGAAATCAATGTGATCAAGATTAATTCCACAGCAATAGAGAGACCAGTGTATGTTTGATCAGAAAATTGAGTACCATCTTCTGACCAATTTTGACAGTTGAACCTGTCATAGTAGTTCATTTCTAATGTTTGTTTCTTTTGTATCTCTAATTGAATATAGACAAAATGAAATAAGATTTAATATCCTAAAAATATTTACATGATATATTGTTTTCAACCTTCTACTCTTGACATTGCTCTATGTGTTGTATGACTTTCATATATAGATATAGAGATAGAGATATAAAGATACTGTGATGTTTAGGTTCATGTGTCAACTTGGCCAGATAATGGTGTCCAGTCATCTGGTCAACAAGCACTCTTCTATTAACTACCATGATATTTCCTGGACCTAAATCATCAGTAAGTCCATGAACTTAAATCATCACTAATTTGATTGCATCTATTGCTGATTACATCTACAATGAGCTTATCTGCAGCAAGGAGAGATGTTTCATCCAATTAGATGAAGGCTTGAAATGAAGTGATGATTTCAGCAGTCAGAAGAAAGATTTTCCATCTCTAGTTCACCCAGCCAGCTTCTCATGGTGAATTCATCAAAAATCTTCATTGAAGTTTCCATCTGCAGCCTGACATGAAATTTGGACTCATACATCCCTCAGTTATGTGAGACACTTTAAAAATATGTTTATTGAGAAATCTTCACACACATACAATCCATACATAGTATACAATCAATGGGTCACAATATTATCACATAGTTGTGTATTCATCACCATGATCATTTTTAGAACATTTCCATCACTCCAGGAAAATAAATAATAAGTAAAAAGAAAATTCATACATCCCATACCCCTTGCTTCTTCCTCTCATTCACAGCGATTATTTCAATCTACCACTTTTTATCCTGTATCATCTCACTAATATTTATTTTAATCCTTATTTTGTTTTCTAATTAGTTCTTGCCCTGAATAAAAGAAGCATCAAACACAAGGTTTTCATAATCACATGATCACATTGTAAAAGCTATATCATTACATAATCATCTCCAAGAATCAAGGCTACAAGCACCTGTACATGAAATTGTTGAACTTTGTTCCAGTGACCTTGATTCTATTTTTTTTATTTTTTGGTAGCCATGGTTCTTTTTTTTTTTTTTTTTTTTGCATGGGCAGGCACTGGGAATCAAACCCAGGTCTCTGGCATGGCAGGCAAGAACTCTGCCACTGAGCCACCATTGTCCCACCCTGCAGACACATTTATTATAAGATTGGTGGAGACTGGCACCAGTTTCTTGGCTACCTCAGTCTGGTTGGAGTTTTTTCCTTGCCAAATGTGGAGTGGTAAGCAAGGGAATGGTTTTAGTTTATATACTACAGATTCAGAGTTTTCTTATCAAAATTTCATAGATATTTTAACATTGTATTTTACATTCTCTACTAAGCTTCTTAACTCAAATGGAAGATTATAAAGGCCATTCAGGGCTGGTTCCCAGAATACATCCTAATCCTATTATTTTAGATACCTGTGAAACATTTCCTGTTTATTGGTAGCATTATTCACTCTAAAAAGTGAATCTGGGTGGTGCAACAGTGGCTCAGTGACAGAATTCTCACTTGCCATGCCAGAGACCAAGATTTGATTCCTGGAGCCTGCCCATTAACCATACCCCCCACAAAAAACAGAGAATATGTTGGAATTTCCCCCATTATCCACTAGCTCAATTTAATCACTTCTTTGAAATTATGAAAGCTAAAATGCTCTGGCATTTCTTATACAGCCACAGGTTTCTCTCTATAAAAGAGTGTTGTTTCAACAAAACTACCACTAGGCTGGAAGTTTAAAAGTGCAGTTTTCCTCACTTTTCCCCATCTGAGACTGCTACACCATTTGAAAATCATTAACATTAGAGGCACATTTTACTTAATGACATCCTTTGGCATGACTGTTATAAAGGAAATCAAAGCAGATGAACTTGTCTTAAAGTTCATACTAATAAATGGGAATTAAAGGATAAGGACCATGCCCTAGCATAATGTGGTTTTGATATATCAATTCTGGATTACGAGCTCAGCACGTTCTTGTTTTTTAATTTTTTAATAGTGGAAAATAACAATAAAAAACAATAAATTTCAAAGTACACTACAACTATTAGTTGTAGAACAGATTTCAGAGTTTGTTATGGGTTACAATGTCACAATTTTAGGTTTTTATTTCCAGTAGCTCAGTGACACTGGGGACAAAGAGAAATGGAATAGGAATATAACGATTAAGCAATCATGCTCATTTATTAAATCCTACCTTCTGTTAAAACAACAACATCTTTGATCTTTCTCCCAATATTTAGGAACTTTGGGACTACACTTATTCTAAATTTTTCATGCTAGAAAGGGGTAACAATAATATGGGATGGGGGATGGCACCAGCTGATGTGGCCCCTATGAATTTCAGGACTTACTTACTGGCCTAGAAACCAAACTGGAGGTCAGAGATGTTCTTTAGGACTGGCAGCAATAGTGTTGGTTGAGGTTTGGCAAACCAAGATATATGGCAATATGTAGCTGAAGCTTGCACTAGTATAGCCTCCAGAGTAGCCTCTCAAATCTATATGAACCTTCTTAGCCACAATTTGTAATATGAGGGATATCCAGCCACTGATACCTTATTTATTACTATTCATTTCTCCTTTTTTGTCAGGAAGGTATTGTTGATCTCAAGGTGCCAGGGCCAGGCTCATTGTTGGGAGTCATATCCCAAGGTGCCAGGGGGACTTTCACCTCTGGGTGTCATGTCCCATGTCAGGCAGGGGATAATGATTTCACTTGTGGAACTGGGCTTATAGAGGGAGAGGCCACACTTGAGCAACAAAAGAGGGCCTCTTGAAGTAATACTTAGGCATAACTATATGTAGGCTAAGCATCCCTATTATGAAAATAAGCTACACAAGACAAAGCTTCAAGATTGAGGGTTTGACCTATTGATTTGAGTGCCCCTAATGTTTGACAAAGTGTCAGGGTTTCCACTGTGGTAAAATTTAAGAGCTCCATATTTTTTCTCCCATCCTTCATGGGGCTTTGCCAATGATTTTTTTGTTTGCTTTGTTTTAATTTTTAAAATTGTACCATGTTTTTATTGTGAAATATAACATATATACAAGAAAGCAAGAAATTTGCAAGTAAATTTTAACTAGTTATAAATCAGATTTTAATTTTCTTATGGGCTGCAGTAACATAATTTTTCATTTTTTCTTCTACCTGCTCCAAGACACTGACAACCAAAAAAAATCAATATAATAATGTCACAGTCATATTCATTTATTAAATCCTATCATCTCTATTGTAATTGTCCTTGTCTTTTCACTTCTTTTGTGAAAAATAACATATATACAAAAAATTACAAAATACATCATGATGGTTGTAGAACAGATTTCAGAGTTTGATATGGGTTACCATTCTACAATTTTAAGTTTTTACTTCCAGCTGCTCTAAGTTACAGAAGAATAAAAGAAAAATTGACACTATGATTCAGCAATCACACTTTCTTAAAACATAATTTCTCTGTGTAATTTCACCATCACCTTAACCTTTCCCCCACTCTTTAGGGGTATGTGGGCTATACCCATTCTAATTTTTTCACATTGGAAGGGGCTCTCAGAAGTGTGGAAGAGGGGAATGAACTAGTTGATGTTCTGGAAAGGCTGGCTCCTCTGCATTTCAGTATTTATATGGTCAAGGGAATGATTTGGAGGTTGTAGGTTTCTGGAAAGGTACCTTAGTATGTAGAACCTCTGTAGAATCTTATATAATGCTCAATGTATTCTTTAGGATTGGCAGGAATGTTTTTGGTTTTGGTTTGGCAAATTACAACAGGTAGTAATCTCTAACTGAAGCATACATGAGTGATCTCCTGAGTAGCCTCTCAACTCTATTTGAACTCTCACACTGATACTTTATTTGTTCCATTTATTTTTCCCCTTTTTGGTCAGGATGTTTATCCCACAGTGCAAAGGTAAGGTTCATCCCAAGGATTCATCTTCCACACAACCAGGGATACCGTTACACCTGGATGTCATGTCCCATGTAGGGGGCAGGGCAATGGCTTCAATTGCAGAGTTGGGCTTAGGGAGAGAGAAGCCACATCTGAACAACAAAAGAGGTCATCCAGACATTACTCTTAGACATTCCTATAGGTAGGCAATCCTCCCTGTTACATAAATAATTTTCACATGAACAAGTCTCAAGATAAGTACTTGGCCTACTGATTTCTGTATCCTGAATGTTGGGGTTTCTCTGGTGGTAAAATTTAAGAGTTCCATATTTTTCCCCCATTCCTTAAGGGACTTTTCCAATACTTTTTGATTATTTGCTTGATATACTCTGGGATGTATCAAAGCATTACTTTTAAGCTCTACAGGATAAAAGCCCTTATTGTCGTTCTGGCCTCCCTGTGTACCCAAATATTTAAACAAAATTTCTTGAGCAATAAACATGTTTGGGAATTAGGTGCTACAAAACATTTAAGTTCTGGAAAAAATAAACCTTTTTTCCTTTGGTCTCATAGAGTAGATGAAGTTCTGAAATACAGGCAATATCTTCCATATCCCTGTATTCTGAATTACTTTAATCCCGACTTGATTGGCTTTGTTCTTAAATCTGAATACCAGGCTGCAAGTATATCCAGAAATAATAATTACCACTCTGGACTAAATGTGACTGCTATATGAGCTGAAAATCTATGCCCCAATTTTCTTATAAGTATCTTCTAAATGAGACCATATAATATTTGCTCTTTTGTTCATGGCTTATTTTACCTGATGAAATGTCCTACAGACTCATTCACATCATTGCGTACTTCACAACTTTGCTCTTCTTTCTAGTAGCACAATGTTCAATCATACATATACACCATCATTTGCTCTTCTACTTCTCAGTTTTTATATCCTACTGCCACTTCAATCCATTAGGAAAAATGTGTAATGTCCAAAGCCAACAGTCCATCAGCATTCTCAAATTTGGACAATTTCATTGTTCCCAAGAGAAAGATAATCAATAAACACATCCTCACCAAATAAAAATCCAGACCTCCCCTTAACTCTTGTCCTTCCCCCATTATATATCCCTGGTATTGCTGTGGTAGTGTTCATGTTTTCCTGTCAAATACTGCCCTTACTGTGCAATAGTCATTTTCTTTCTATATCTCCAAATTATACACTCTTTGTTCAAGCTTCATAACACTGAAGAAGTTCATTCAAGAATTATTTATATTTGAAGTGTTAGTAAGTGGGACACAAGGGTTTATAAACCCACCTTTTTTTTAAAATTTATTTTCTTCCATTAACATGCCAACATACAAACACTAACATTCTTACCATATGATCATACCATTCCACATATATAATTGGTAATTCACAATATCATGACATAGTTGTATATTCATCATGATCATTTCTTAGAACATTTGTATCAATTCAGAAAAAGAAATAAAAAGTAAACAGAAAACAGTTCATGCATAATATACCCCTTATCCCTCCCTTTCATTAATCACTGGCATTTCAATCTACTAAATTTATCTTAACATTTGTTCCCCCTATTATTTATTAATTTTTAATCCATATGTTTTACTCATCTGTCAATAAGGAAGACAAAAGGAGCATCAGACACAAGGTTTTCACAATCACACAGTCACATTGTGAAAGCTATATCATTATACAATCATCTTCAAGAACATGGATACTGGAACACAGCTCTACATTTTCAGGCAGTTCCCTCCAGCCTCTCCATTGCACCTTAACTAAAAAGGTGATATCTATTAAATGCCTCCAGGATAACCTCTCAATACAGTTTGGAATCTCTCAGCCATTGACACTTTATTTTGTTTCATTTCACTCTTCCCTCTTTGGTCAAGAAGATTTTCACAATCCCTTGATGCTGAATCCCAGCTCATTCTCGGATTTCTGCTCCACATTGCCAGCAAGTTTCACACTCCCTGGAAGTCATGTCCCAGGTAGAGAGGAGAAGGGCAGTGAGATAGTTGGTTGTGTTGGCTTAGAGAGAGAGGCCACTTCTGAGCAACAAAAGAGGTTCTCTTGGGGGTGATTTTTAGGCCTATTTTTTAATTTTTTATGCTAAACATAGAAACATACAAATATAAACATTCTTACAATATGATCATTCCATTCTACACATATATTCAGTAACTTACAATATCATCACATAGTTGCATATTCATCATCATGATCATTTCTTAGAACATTTGCATCAATTCAGAAAAAAAAATAAAAAGAAAAGAGAAATTAATTCCTCTTACTCCTCCCTTTCATTGATCACTAGCATTTCAATCTACTAAATTTATTTTAGCATTTGTCCACCATGTTATTTATTTATTTTAAAACCACATGTTTTACTCATGTGTAAATAAGGTATATAAAAGGAGCATTATGCACAAGGTTTTCACAATCACAGTCATATTGTGGAAGCTATATTATTATACAATCACCTTCAAGGAACATGGCTACTGGAACACAGCTCTGCATTTTCAGGCAGTTCCCTCCAGCTTCTCCATTACACCTTAACTAAAAAGGATATATCTATATTGTGTGTAAGAATAATCTCCAGGAAAACCTCGCAACACTGTTTGGAATCTCTCAGCCATTGACACTTTATTTTGTCTCGTTTCACTTTTCCCCATTTTGGTTGAGAAGATTTTCTCTATCTCTTCATGCTGAGTCCCAGCCCATTCTAGGATTTATGTTCCACATTGCCAGGAAGGTCCATACCCCTGGGAGGCATGTCCCATGTAGAGAGGGGGAGGGCAATGAGTTTGCTTGTCCTGTTGCCTGAGAGAGAGAAGGCCACCTCTGAGCAACAAAAAAGGTTCTTTTGGGGGTGACTCTTAGGCCTGATTTTAATTAGGCTTAGCCTATCCTTTGTGGAGTTAAGTTTCATTTGAAGAACCCCCAAGATTGGAGGCTCAGCCTATTGCTTTGGTTGCCCCCACTGCTTGTGAGAATATCAAGAATTCTCCACTTGGGGAAGCTGAATTTTCCCCCTTTCTTACCATTCCCCTGAGGGGACTTTGCAATACTTTATCTTCACTGTCCAGATCACTCTGAGACTTAATGGGGCTTCACTCTGGACAAACCTACAAAATCTCATGCCCTACTCAAGGTTTCACGTACTATGGTGTTCAATTAAGCTGTACACATAAGTTATATTAGGAAATGCACTAGTCAAAATATAAATTTTGTATCAAATAAACATTGTTTGCTTTAGTCTCAAACATAATTTAAAGTTTTAAAATATTAATTACCATTTATTTTCAACACCCTGCAGTATTGACATTCCTTTGTTCTTCCTCATGCAAAGACATTTTAAAATTTGTATATTTAGTCACTATCATTATACACTCTAGGCATTCCTAGATTATACCATCTCAGTGTTCTAAGATTATTTTATTACAGTTAGGTAGTAATGTGCCATCCACTTTTTTTTTCTTTTTTTTTTAAATTTGCATATGGGCCATCCATTTTTGAATTTTTATAATCGGTTCTATTGCACAGTCTGTATCCCTTCAATTCCAATTACCCAATATCTATGCCACAATATCTATGCTATTTCTATCTCCCTATGACCTCTTTTCTTAAATGAAATCCCCCAAGTTCATTCATTAATGTTCATATCGGTGAGACCATACAGTATTTGTCCTTTTATTTCTCATGAATCTCACTTAGCATAATGTCCTTAAAGTCCATCCATGTTGTTACATATTTCATAAATATATTCTGTCTTATAGCTGCATATTATTCTATCATATGTATATATCACAGCTTGTTTAGCCTTTCATCTGTTGATGGACATTTTGGCTGTTTCCATCTCTTCACAATTGTAAATAATACTGCTATAAACATCAGTGTGCAAATATCCAGTTGTGTCATTGCCCTCATGTCATCTGAGTAGATACCTAGCAATGGTATTGCTGGGTCATATGGCAGCTCTATACTTAGCTTCCTGAGATACTGCCAAACTGCCTTCCACAGCAGTTGTACAATTTAACATTCCCACCAATGGTGGATAAGTGTTTCTGTTTCTCTCACATCCAGCACTTGTTGTTTTCTGTTTTATTGATAATGGCCATTTTCATGGATGTGAGATGATATCTCTGTTTTTTATTTACATTTCCCTAATAGCCAGGGAAGTTGAGCATCTTTTCATGTGTCTTTTGGCCATTTGTATTTCCTTTTCTGAGAAGCGTCTGTTCATGTCTTTTGCCCATTTTGTAATTGGGTTTTTGTCTTTTTGTTGTTGAGTTGAACAATCTCTTTATATATTCTGAATACTAGACTTTTATCTGATATATCATTTCCAAATATTGTCTCCCATTGTGTAAGCTGTCTTTTTACTTTCTTGATGAAGTTCTTTGATCCACAAATGTTTAATTTTGAGGAGTTTCCATTTATTTATTTATTTCTTCAATGCTCATGCTTTGGGCATAATTCTAGGAAACTACCTCCTATTATAAGATTTAAAAGATATTTACATGCATTTTCTTCTAAAAGTTTTATGGTCTTAGATCTAATGTTTAGGTCTTTGATTCACTTTGAGTTAATTTTGTATAGGATGTGAGATGTGAATTCTCTTTCATTCTTTTGCATGTGGATATTCAGTTGTCTAGGCACCATTTATTCAAGAGAACTGTTCTGTCCCAGGTGAGTTCACTTGACTGCCTTATCAAAGATCAATTGTCCATGGATGAGAGGGCCTATATATGAACATTCTATTTGATCCCTTTGCTCAGTATATCTATCTTTATGCCAGTACCATGCTATTTTGACCACTGTAACTTTGTTGTACACCTTAAAGTCAGGTAGCATGAGACCTCCGACTTCATTTTTCTTTCTCAAGATACTTTTAGCTATTTGGAGCACACTGATCTTCCAGAAAAATTTGGTTATTGGTTTTTCTATTTCTGGAAAGTAAGTTTTTGGGAATTTAATTGCTATTTCATTGAATTTGTAAATCAATTTAGGTAGAATTGATATCTTAACTATATCGAGTCTTCCAATCCATGAACATGGCATGCCCTTCCATTTATTTAGGTCTTCTGTGATTTCTTTTAACAATTTCTTGTAGTTTTCTTTGTATAGGTATTTTGTCTCTTTGTTAAATTTATTCCTAATTATTTTATTTGTTTGGTTGCAATTGTTAATGGAATTTTTTCTTGATTTCCCCCTAAGATTGTTCATTACTAATGTATAAAAACACTACAGATGTATGAGTGTTGATCTTGTAACCTACCACTTTGCTGTACTATTAGCTCTAATAGTTTTGCTGTGAATTTTTCAGGGTTTTTTTGGCATATATCATCTGCAAACAGTGAGAGTTTTACTTCTTCCTTTCCAATTTGATACCTTCTTTTTTTGTCTAATTGCTCTGGCTAGAACTTCCAACACAATGTTGAATAACAATGGTGGTAGTGGACATCCTTGCCTTGTTCATGATTTTAGGAGGAATGTTTTCAGTGTTTCCCCATTCAGGATGATGTTAGCTGTGGGGTTTTCATATATTCCTTTTGTTGTGTTGAGGAAGTTCCCTTTTATTTCTATCCTTTGAAGTGTTTTCAACAAGAGGGGATGTTGAATTATGTCAAATGCCTTTTGTGCATCAATCGAGATGATCATGTGTTTCTTTTGCTTTGATTCATTGATATGGTGCATTGCATTAATTACTTTTCTTATGTTGAACCATCCTTGCATACATGGGATGAATCCAACTTGGTCATGGTATATAATTGTTTGAATATGTTGCTGGATTCAATTTGCATGACTTTTGTTGAGGATTTTTGCATCTATATTCATTAGAGAGATTGGTCTGTAGTTTCTTTTTTTGTAATATCTTTGCTAGCTTTGGGATGAGGGTGATGTTGGCTTTATTAAATGAGTTAGGTAGCATTCCCTCCTCTTCCGTTTTTTTTAAGAGTTTGCCCAGAATTGATACTAATTCTTTCTTGAATGTTTGGTAGAATACACATGTGATGCAATCTGGTCCTGTACTTTTCTTTTTGGGGAGCTACTTAATGTACTAACTCAATTTTTTGTCTTGTGATTGGTTTGTTGAGGTCATTCTCAAGTCAATATTGGTTATTCATGCCCTTCTAAGAAGTTGTCCATTTCATCTACATTGTTGTATTTATTAGCATAATGATGTGCATTGTATCCTTTCATTACTTTATTTCTGTTGGGTCAGTGGTTATGTCTCCCCTTCCATTTCTGATTTTATTTTCATTCTCTTTCTTCTTTTTGTCAGCCTTGTTAAGGGCCCATCAATCCTATTGATTTTCTCATGGAACTACCTTCTGATTTTGTTGATTTTCTCAA
Source organism: Myrmecophaga tridactyla (assembly GCA_004026745.1). Taxonomy (NCBI): domain Eukaryota; kingdom Metazoa; phylum Chordata; class Mammalia; order Pilosa; family Myrmecophagidae; genus Myrmecophaga; species Myrmecophaga tridactyla. Next base: position 63,172 of record PVIY010009184.1, on the reverse strand, counting down.
TTGTTTCCATGTTCTCAATTTCATTTATTTCTGCTCTATTCATCATTTCTTTCCTTTTGCTTACTTTGGGGTTAGTTTGTGTTCTTTCTCTAGTTCTTCCAAGTTGCCAGTTAATTCCTTGATTTTTTTTCATTTTTTAAAAATTTTATTGTAAAATATAATGTATATACAAAGCAAAGAAAGAAAAGAGCAACAATTTTTTTCATCACATGGTTGTATATTCACCATCATGATCATTTCTTAGAACATTTGCATCAATTCGGAAAAAGAAATAAAAAGAAAAAAGGAAAAAAAAATTATATATACTATAACCCTTACCCCTCCCTTTCATTGATCCTTAGCATTTCAACCTACTAAATTTATTTTAACATTTGTTCCCCCATTATTTATTTATTTATTTATTTTAACCCATATATTTTACTCATCTGTCCATAAGGTAGATAAAAGAAGGATCAGACACAAGGTTTTCACAATCACGCAGTCACATTGTGAAAGCTATATCATTATACAATCATCTTCAATAACATGGCTACTGGAACACAGCTTGACATTTTCAGGCAGTTCCCTCCAGCCTCTCCATTACACCTTACCTAAACCAATGATATCTATCTATGTAACAATAACCTTCAGGATAACCTCTTGACTCTGTTTTGAATCTCTCAACCATTGACACTTTATTTTGTGTCATTTCTCTCTTCCCCCTTTTGGCCAAGAAGCTTTTCTCAATCCCTTGGTGCTGAGTCCCAGCTCATTCTAGTATTTCTGATCCACATTGCCAGGAAGGTCCACACCCCTGGGAGCCATATCCCATGTTGAGAGCAAGATGGCAATGAGTTTGCTTGTCATCTTGACTGAGAGAGAGGCCACATCTGAGCAACAACAGAGGTTCTCTTGAAGGTGACTCTTGGGCCTAATTTTAAGTTATCTTAGCCTATCTTTTGTGAGGTTAAGTTTCATATGGTCAAACCACAAGAGTGGGGTCTCAGTGTATTGCTTTGGTTGCCCCCACTGCTTGAGAGAATATCAAGAATTTTTCACTTGGGGAAGTTGAATTTTCCCCATTTCTCACCATTTCCCCAAGGGGCTTACAAATACTTTTTCTTCACTGTTCATATCACTCTGGGATTTATTGGGGCATCACTCTGGGAAAACCTACAAAATCACATGCCCTAAAAAAAATTCACATGCCCTACTCAAGTTTTCATGTACTTATGATGTTCAATTAAGGTTTCCACATAAGTTATATTAGGAAATGCACTAGATAAAATATAAGTTTTGTACCAAATAAACATTAAGGTATCCACATAAGTTATATTAGGAAATGCACTAGTTAAAATATAAGTTTTGTACCAAACATTTTTTGATTTAGTCTCACACATAAGTTAAAGTTTTAAATTATTAACTACCGTCTATTTTCAACATCCTGCATTATTGATATTCCTTTGTTTTTTCCACATACAAAGCATTTTTAAATTTGTACATTTAGTCACTATCATTATACACTCTAGGTAATCCTAGATTATACCATCTCAGGCTTTATGGCATATCTTTACTTCTGTAATTCCTTGATTTATGCTCTTTCTTCATTTTTGATATAGGCATTTAGGACAATAAATTTCCCTCTTAGCACTGAGTTTGTTTCATCGCACATATTTTGATATGTTGTCTTTTCATTTTTATTTGACTCGAGATATTTACTGGTTTCTCTTGTAATTTCTACCTTGACCCACGGATTGCTTAAGAGTGTGTTGTTGAACCTAAATATATTTGTGTATTTTCTGGCACTCTGCTTATTATTGATTTCCAAATTCATTCTTTTATAATCTAAGAGTTTTGCTGATTTCAATCTTTTCAAATTTATTGGTACTTGCTTTGTGACCCAGAATATGGTCTATCCTTGAGAATGATTCATGAGCACTTTAGAAAAAGTTATATCCTGCTGTTGTGGGGTGTAATGTTCTACAAATGTCTGTTAAGTCTATCTCATTTATTGTATTATTCAAATTCTCTGTTTCTTTAATGATTTTCTGCTTAGATTTTCTGTCCATTGATGAGAGTGAGGAATTGAAGTCTCCAACTATTATGGTAGCTATGTCTTTTTCTCTTTTCAAGGTTTTCAGTTTTTGCCTCAGATGTTTTGGTGCATTCTGGCTCTGAGCATAAATATTTATGATCTCTATGTTTTCTTGTTGAATTTTTCCTTTTATTCATACATAGTGTCCTTCTTTGTCTCTTTTAAAAGTTTTGTATTTGAAGAATAATTTGTTGGATATTAGTATAGCTACTTCTGTTCTTTTCTTATTGTTATTTGTATGAAACATCTTTTCCCAACCTTTCACTTTCAGCCTATGTTTATCCCTGGGTCAAAGATGTGTGTCCTGTAGACAGCATACAGATGGGCCCTGTTTTTTTAATCCATTCTTCCAGTCTATGTCTTTTGATTGTGGGATTTAATCCATTAACATTTAGTGGTATTACTGTATAGGCAGTATTTTCTTCTACCATTTTGCCTTTTGGATTTTATATGTCATATCTAAGTTTTGTTTATTTTACCTTTACTGATAGTCTTCATTTCTACACTCTTCTCCACTTCTCTCTCTCCTGTCTTTTTCTATCTGTCTCTAGTGCTCCCTTTAGTGTTTCTTGCAGAACTGTCTCTTGGTCACAAATTCTCTCAGTGATTTTTTTGCCTGAAAATGTTGTAATTTCTCTCTCATTTTTGAAGGTCAATTTTGCTGGATATAGAATTCTTGGTTGGCAGTTTTTTCACTTTTAGTAATTTAAATATATCATCCCTCTGTGTTCTCACCTCCATGGTTTCTGCTGAGAAATCTGTGCTGGTTTGAAAGGAAGTATGCCCCCTAAGAAAAGCCATGTTTTAATATAAATCTCATCTCATAAACGTAGAATAATCTCTATTCAATACTGTATGTTTGAAAGTGTAATGAGATCATCTCCCTGAATTATGTGATTTAGTCATGAATGGTTGTTAAACTGGATTAGGGGATGACATGTCTCCACCCATTTGAGTTGGTCTTGATTGGTTTACTGGGGTCCTATAAAAGAGGAAACATTTTGGAGAAAGAGATTCAGAGAGAGCAGAGAATGCTGCAGCACCACAAAGCAGAGAGCCCACCAGCCAGCGACCTTTGGAGATGAAGAAGGAAGATACCTCCCGGAGAGCTTCATGAAACAGGAAGCCAGGAGAAGACACTAGCAGATGATGCCATATTCGCCATGTGCCCTTCCAGCTGAGAGAGAAGCCCTGACTGTGTTTGCCATGTGCCTTCTCACTTGAGAGAGAAACCCTGAACTTCATCGGCCTTCTTGAACCAAGGTATCTTTCCCTGGATGCCTTTGACTGGACATTTCTATAGACTTGTTTTAATTGGGAAATTTTCTCAGCCTTAGAACTGTAAACTAGCAACTTATTAAATTCCCCTTTTAAAAAGCCATTCTGTCTCTGGTATATTACATTCTGGCAGCTAGCAAATTAGAACAGATTTTGGTACCAGAGAGTGGGGTGCTGCTGCTGCAGTTTGCAAAGACCAAACATGTTGGAATGGCTTTTTAAATGGATAAAGGGAAGAATCTGGAAGAGTTGTGAGAAGCTTGATAGAGAAGGCCTAGAATGCTTTAGAGAGACTGTTGGTAGAAATGTGGACTCTAAAAGATACCTCTGATGAGGCCTTAGACAGAAATGAGGCACATGTTATTAGAGACTGGAAGGTAGGCGATCCTTGTTTTAAAATGGCAGATAATCTGGCAAAATTGACTAGTGGCTTTGGCTGGAAGGCAGATTGTAAAAGCCATGGACTTGGATATTTAGCAGAGTAGATCTCCAAATTAAATGTCAAAAGTGCAGCCTGGTTTCTCCTTGCAGCTTATAGTGAAATGTGACAAGAAAGAGATAAGCTGAAAACTGAACTCTTGAGTAAAAAGAAATCAGAAATTGAGGTCCTGGAAAATTCTGGGCCTACAGAAAGAGAGACTCCAGAGTATAGTGACCTGTGTGTGGATTTAACCAAATGTGGAACCAGCCAACCATTCCAGAGAAAGTCAGGATTGGACATGGATTTATCCAGGAAAGATTTGTGGAAACTCCTTATGTCTGATGGGCATGATCCAACACTACTGCATAGAAAGCTGATGAGAGTGCTGTGGGGACCTGTATAAACAGAGCCACTGCCAGTCTGGCCTGAGGGGTTCAGAGAAGGGACACATTGGAGGAAAAATAACTTCAGAGGCAAAACCATGGAGGCTGAGGTCTGAAGTCAAGAAGCCTCGGGCCAGGAGAGTGGACCCACCAAAGCCCATGGAGAGGGTGAGTTTGCCCCAAAGGCAGGGAATGGGCCTTCCACCTGGTTGCTGTGGAAGAGTTATGCCACCTCAGGCCTTGGAGAGAGTGAAACACATTCCTTGGGGTTTGGGGAGAGCCTGGCTGCCACCACATGGGGGAGTTGAACGTATACCCTGAAGATGGCAGAGAGCCTGGGTGCGGCCCCAATGCTTGGAGAGGGTGGAGTCGAGAAAAAGGTGGTCTCCCCAATATCCCCCAAGGTTGTGTTCAAAGAGAGGCAGGCCTCTGCGTAGGTCCTTGGAAAGGGTGGGACTGTCACTTTCTAAAGCCCTGAGGATAAATGACTCTCAGATTTTGAAATCTAATGGACTTTGCCCTGCAGGTTTTTGAAACTGTATGGGTCCAGTGACCCAGCTGTTCCTTCCTCCCTATGGAAATGTGTATATGTATCCTATGAATGTTCCTCCTTTATATGTTGGTAGCAAATAACTTGTTATGACTTTTCAAAGGTACAAAGGAAATGGAGAGAATTTTGCCTTAGGACAGACTATGCCTGTAACTGATTTGATGAAATTTTAAACTGTCTCTAATTTTGTACTTCATTTGTATTGCTACTGAAAGATTTAAGGTTTCTGATACTATTCTGAAATTAATGCATTTTGTATATGGGAAAATCATGTCTTTTTAGGGGCCAGAGGGTGGAATGTGCTGGTTTGAAAGGAAGTATGCCCCCCAAAGAAAAGCCATGTTTTAATATAAATCCCATTTCATAAACAGAATAATCTCTATTCAATACTGTATGTTTGAAACTGTAATGAGATCATCTCCCTGGATTATGCGATTTAGTTAAGAATGGTTGCTAAACTGGATTAGGGGATGACATGTCTCCAACCATTTGAGTGGATCTTGATTGGTTTACTGGAGTCCTATAAAAGAAAAAACATTTTGGAGAAAGATTCGGAGAGAGCAGAGAATGCTACAGCACCACAAAGCAGAGTGTCCACCAGCCAGCGACCTTTGGAGATGAAGAAGGAAAACGCCTCCCAGGCAACTTCATGAAACAGGAAGCCAGGAGAGAAAGCTAGTCGATGACACCATGCTTGTTCGCCATGTGCCCTTCCAGCCAAGAGAGAAGCCCTGACTGTGTTCGCCACGTGCCTTCTCACTTGAGAGAGAAACCCTGAACTTCATCGGCCTTCTTCAACCAAGGTATCTTTCCCTGGATGCTTTTGGTTGGACATTTCTATAGACTTGTTGTAATTGGGACATTTTCTCGGCCTTAGAACTGTAAACTAGCAACTCATTAAATTACCCATTTTAAAAGCCATTCCGTTTCTGGTATATTACATTCCAGCAGCTAGCAAACTAGAACAAAATCTATGCATAGTCATATTGGGCTTCCTTTGTAGGTGATGGATTGCTTTTCTCTTGCTGCTTTCATGATTCTCTTTCTATTTGACATCTGATATTCTGCTTAGTAAGTGTCTTGGAGTACATCTATTTGGATCTATTCTGTTTGGTTTATGCTGTACCTTTGGATCTGTAATTTTAAGTCTTTCATGAAAGTTGGGAAATTTTCCATTGTACTAATTTTCTCCATTAGTTTTTCTCCTCCATTTCCCTTCTCTTCTCCTTCTGGGACACCTACAGCATGCATATTCATGTACTTCACGTTGTCATTCAATTCCCTTAGTCCCTGTTTTCATTTTTTTCCCTATGTTTTCTTTTGCTTGTTGTATTTCAGATGTTCTGTCCCCCAGTTCACTAATTCTTTCTTCTGGCTCTTGAAATCTGACATTGTAGGTTTCCATTCTTTTTTTTAAATCTCTTCTTCTGTGCCTTTCATTCTCATAATTTCTGTGATTTGTTTTTTCAGACTTTTGATTTCATCTTTTTATTCATTCCTTGCCTTCTTTATATCCTCTCTCAATTCATTGATATGATTTTTGATGAAGTTTTCCATATCCATTTGAAAATTCTGAATTAATTGTTTCAGCTCTCTGTATCTCATTTGATTTGTTGGTTTCTTCCTTTGACTGGGCCATATCTTCAATTTTCCTGGTATGATTCATTATTTTTTGCTGATGTCTAGGCATTTAATAACCTTAGTTTTTCTGGAGATTGTTTTCCCTTTTTTTACCTAGGACTTTCTTACTGGATGACTTTGTTGTCTATCTGTTCTTTGACATTCATTTCAGCTTATTCTGGACCTCTAGCTTAGGTTTCATTTAACAGATCAGAATTTTTCAGTTCTTGTTTTCTTGTTTCTTGCCCTGCCTGTATGGTGCCTTTTTCCCCCTTAGGAAGGTCTACTTAGGTATTATAGACTGCAGTCAGATTTTCCCAGACCAAGCAGGCCTCCTCTCAGGAGGAAAGAGTCACCTGCTTCAGTTTTCCCTGAGTGTGAGATCTAGCATATTGAAAGGCTCTCCTATGAAGCCTCTGGACTCTGCATTTTTCCTATCCTGCCCAGTATGTGGTGCTTGTCTGCCTGCAGGTCCCACCAGCATAAGGTGATTTGGTACCTTTAACTTCAGCAGACTCTCCCTGCTGGGGGCGTGGTTGAGACAGGGGAGAGGCTGTAGGCTCACTTTAATCTCTTCACTTTTCTAGAGCCTGAGGTCTGAATTTCTTGAGGGATATTATCCAACTGAACTGGGCACCACCTCTCTCCAGGTGACAACCCACTGGGATTCTCTGTCTTCAGGCAAATACTCAAGCTTAATTCTGTCTATGCCTGGGGAAGTTGGAGCCCGAGAAGCTTTGCAGGTGTTTCCAAAGAGTAGTTTAGCTTTAGAAACACAGCCACTAAAGAGAAAAAGAAAAATCCTTTCAGAGCAACACCTCATTTCATCGGGTTTGCCAATCAAGAGCTTAAGTTGTTATGTTGCTTTGTGTAGCTTCAGGTCCTTTGTGCACCCTCTTTTCCTTCAGAGCCCAGACCCTTTCAAGTATTATGTGCTATCCTTTCCAAAAGACCTCTGTTTTATTTCTTTTTTCTTTTTCTGTCAGACCTCACCCCTCTATGCTGGGGCAAAACCCAGGAACCTCAGCTTTTATTTGCAGTTCAGCTGAGCTGGGTACCTATTTTTAGTATTCAGAATTTGTTAATTATTTCCACAATCGGAGCTTGGTTGGGCTCAGCCCCTCCTGCTGGTAAAGTCCCTTTCCTTTCCCCTCTGGGAAGCAGCCTGCAGGAAAGGGGCACTGGCTACTGCAGTTTGGGTAACTCAGTTCTGGGTGGGCTCACAGTCTGTACAGATTTCCAGACTGGGGTATGCTGTTGTTCTAGTTTGCTAGCCGCCAGAACACAACACACCAGAGATGGATTAGCTTTCAATAAAGGGGGATTTATTGATGTAACATATAGTTCTTCAGAGGAAAGGCAGCTAACTTTCATCTGAGGTCTTTCTTATGTGGGAAAGCACGGGGTGACCTTTGCTGCCTTCTCTCCAGGCCTCTGAATTCCAAGAACTTTCCCCAGGGTGATTCCTTTCTACATCTCCAAAGGCCTGGGCTGAGCTGTGAGTGCTGAAATGAGGTATGCTGAGCTGCTTGGGCTGTGCTAGGTTGAGCTCTCTCATTTAAGCACCAGCCAATTAAATCAAACATCATTCATTGCAGCAGGTATGCCTCCTAGGTGACTGCAGATGTAATCAGCAACAGATGAAGTTTACATGCCACTGGCTCATGTCCACAGCCCTAGAACTAGGCAACTTCACCTAGCCAAGTTGACACCTGAATCTAACTACCACAGCTGTGTGTCTAGTCACTGAATTGGCCCCAGAAGTTGTTCTGTACTAATCCTGGCTATTTACTAGTTGCTCCGGAGAATGAACTAAATCCCACACCTCACTAAGCCACTGTCTTTTCCTGATCACTATTTTCCATAACTTAAGTGGAGATTAAGTTCTCAGTATATTTTCAGAGATGGAAAGGAGTTTTTCCTTCATTTCACTCAAATAAATACCTCATTTTTAAAGAAGTCTAACTTTTTTAGGAAAATATCTCAGGTCCAAACATACTGTTTTTTCTTTATTCATGATTTGCCCCATAGAGAAAAATCAAAGCATAGCATAACAAAATGTTTATATTTTTATCTTTTAAGTCTAGTAAAGTCCATACAGATTATGCCATTGCAAAACAAATTGATTGTATTGTCAACCCACTCAAGTTTCTTTATATAATACCATAAATAACTGCAGACAAATTAGGCCATTGTTGCCTATTCTTTATATCTTTCAAAATATAAGTGCCAGAACTAGTGTTCACACATATTTGAATGAATTCATGCGCACCCATGTGCTCATAAATATGCATAAATCCATATGCAGACACATTTCTCAAAGGATAACAATTAGATTCCGTCATAGTAAAACTTAAATTATTTTAGGGAAATTATGCAACAAATTTGGAGAAAATGCTTTAAATCTTCTAAACTATTCAAATAATTTACAGTTCCAATCATGAACAGATTCACAGAATATAGAAAAGAAATGAAAATGTTGTAATGGTACTTTGTAAATTGCAGCTTTACTCAATATATATTTATATTTTATATTTGTATAGTTAAAAATCATCTGTCCCTGAAGTTAATTAATCACTCCCTACAAGTTTAGATGTATAAAAAATTTAGGTTTACTGTTTTATTTGGAGTAATTTTCCAAGGGTTTGGAACTGGCTTTGTTAGGCCCTCAAATATCATACAAGTAAGTATAAGTTTGTGAGTCTATTAAACATTAGGATTAATTTTCCATCAATTAAGAAATATCATTTTAAACTCCATTCTTACCATGATTTTCCCCTTCTTGATTTAGTATAAATTTTCTCTAATTCCCTTTAATTTCATTTGATTTAAAATTTATGACAGTTTTAAATCCTTCAATGAATTGTAGAGATTCAAGGTAAATCTTAAATTGTTAATAGCCTCCTAGAACCTACTAGTTGACCCCTTTCTTCCCTAAGCAGTCATCTGAAATGAAACAACTATACAACAAAGAAAATTGCATATGATATCCATCACAGATTTTTTCGCATCATTCACAAATGTTTTATAAACATTACCTTGCTTGATGATGAACTTCAGTAAGTCTAGGAGTTCATAAGAGTTTAGATTCCATGTTCACTCAATAGCAAATGAAAGGGTTCTGTTTCTCACATTTTGTGGCCCAAACCTCACTCACAGGATTTTGCTTTCAATGAAAAAGATGTGCTCCATAAATAATAGAGAATTATTACTGATATGTAGGAGTGAATATAATTCAGTTGACCATATGTCACTGTGTTCTTTTATAGACAGTCTGGAACAGCTGAGGTGAATCAACACTAAAATATCACTTGGTGGTATGAATCCATGATTTCTATTTATGTTTACTGTGCATCAAACTTGGCATGGAACACATCTTTCTAGTTTACCACTAAGATAAAAAGTTTTAACTCAAGACTCATCATTCCTAGGCCATATCAAATTTTATTAGCAGTTCAAAATACACTAGTCACTCAAAATGTTAGCAAAGTGTGAAGGTTGTGACAAGTCATTAAGTTCCCCCAACCTGCTTTACCACTTTAATAATATCAATGGCCCAGATTTTAAGAAAAATTTCTCTAAATCATATCTGAGGGCATTATTTACATGAGGGAAAATATTTCAGTCAGGAAATACCTGCATTTAGTACTATCATAATTTATGTCTGACATGTCTCAGGAAGCCATACTGAGGTATATGTTAATTCCAGGCTTGTTTATCATAAGCTATTTTTAAGAAAGCCAGGTAGATCCTCCTGAACACATTTCATAGATATGAACTCCAAATATCTTTCCTCAAAAAAACTGCCAGCAGAACATGCCATTAGAATAAGTAGAATAATCTACTTTATTTCCTACCTTTAGTCCCAGAGTAGGAATTGTTAGCCCCAGATTTGCTACTAAATCTTAACTTCATAGTCATTCATATGAGTAAACAGGTATAGAATGGTGGGTGCTATAGATGATTTCACAGCATGGATGGGTAGTTAAAAGGAAGAGTATGTAAGTAGATAGCTCATGGGTCTTCAGATTGCTTGAGCAGTATTAGTGGAGAATTGTCTTTTGTCCTGATACATTAACATAATTTCCTATACTGTGATGTCTACAAGTTATTGCATTTCTACAAGAAAGAGGAGACTTTACAAAAAACAAAAATGAAACAAAACACAAGGTATCCACATGAAATATTGTTTATAATCTCTGGGCTTTCTAATCAAATTTTAAGAATATAATATATTGACTCTGATATGAAAATGGAGATATATGTAAAATTAAAGAGTTTTGGATTTTTAAACAGCATTGCCAAATGTCAGTAAGCCTATAAGAAGAAAAACAACAAAAAACAGAATAGATGCAAAACATAAATAACTAAATTGAACAACAGGTTAACCTGTTCTACCAATAATATGTGGCAAGAACAAAGTATGAAGAAGAAAAATACCAATAAAAGATGAGAGAGATGAAGTGCAGCTAGTAGCTCTCAGAGAAATCATACTCAATCCTGACTCACATCGGGGTTCAACCTGGTCTCAGCTCCAGGCTTTCAATCCCACAAACCCTTCAACCCCAGGACATACCCTGAAAATTCTGCACATGGCTTCTGCTGCAGTGCCTAAAATGTTTAATGATCTTCCATCATTTCCTACTCTTCTGCTATTATCAACTGACTCATATCAATAACCCCAAATTTTTCTCATACATAAATAAATAGTTTGAACAAGATGATAATTTGATAAAACCAAAATATTTTGTTGTGTACTTTCTGTAAAGGGAAGAGATATGTAGTTATGGCAGCAATCTTAAAATATTGAGATGATAAGCAATAAAAATATATGTATACTGACATCCTTCTGAGATGCTCTCATACAACGACAAATTTGAAAAATGAAAATATACTGATGTTCACTCTGGCATAACCATACAGATGAACAATCACAAACAGGCATATAACTCTAGACTATCTTGTTAAAATAATGTGACTACAATAAGCTCATGCTTGTTTAAAAGGAAATGTATGAAGAAAATGAAAGGTACTGTTAAGAACCGAAGTGCAGCACAATGTTCCAGAAGGGGAGATTTAAGAAATAAGTAAAATAAAGATAAAATAAATAATACAATAAATATTCACAGGAGATAGCCCTATTTTCTATGATTCCATTGCTTTCTTTTTATTAATATTGGAAAATGACAGTACTGAACTGGAGAGATTAAAAAATTATGTGTCATGCATTCTATGATTTCTACATCTAATAAGGGGAGAATAATTCATTAGGCAGTTATGGTAAATATATAAAACTAATTAGAAAGTAAATAATGAGCCTGAATCTTACATTATTTGTCAGTATTGTGCCTCCAACTTACACAAGAGAAGCACCCACATCAACCTTGTCACACACATACACAAACACACACATGAAACACATTCATAGCTGGAAAAGTCTTCTATGGGTTTTGAAAAGACAAAGTTTAGATACTGAAGGATGCTTGCAGTAATAGTGAGACTAGTAATAGAACATTTTCTTGGAGTGAGCCATATTCTCACCAGAAATTCCTTGGAAACATATTGAAAAATACAATTGTGAAAATAACCCTCAATATATTTAAAGCAGTAATATGAAGATTGGTCTTTGTTAGAGTGTAACCTTTGAAAGAATGCTATTTGTAACAAAATGAGCATGGTTTTGTTAGAGAAATAGATAAATAATTAAATTGAATGAATATAGAAGCTTAAAAGAGATGAATATATAAACACAGATGATAAAGACTGATGATAAAAAGGAGAAATAAAATAGATAGAAAGATAGATAAATAGATAGGTAGGTAGATATAGGATTGAGAGAAAGATATTGAGGTAGAGATAGGTAGAAATGAGATAGAGATATAGAGATAGAGATATACAGATAGAGACTGCAATTATGAAGATGATAGCTCTGATATTAGGGATTAAATCAAGCCCCTCACAAGATATGCTTAAGTATTGTTCCCTGGTTTTGTGTGTGAGAACATATTTGTAAATGTTATCTTGATAGTTATTAGTAAGATAAGGACAAATAGAAACAGAGTGAAGCTTAGTTCTATATAACTAAAATTCTTATAGGCAGAGGAAACACAAACACAGTCACTCAGTGGAAGCAGAGGAGGAGAAAGAATACAGAGTACCATGTGACAAATTTAGATATAATAATTTGCAGCAAGCCACCACCAGAATTCTAAATATTTTGGAAAAAAGCATGAAACTCCCAAAACTTTGATTTTGGATTTCTAGCCTAACAAAACTGTAATAATAAATTTCTGTTTTTAAAGTAAACAGGTTTTGATATTTGTCATAGCAAACTAAAATATAAATATATACTCTCTATATAAATTACATATATGCAGGCATGTATGTGTGTATATATAGAGAAAAAACACTTAATATATGTCAAACACACATTTAATGAAATCCAACTGTATAGATTATTTAATGAGCAAAGCTGACATTTAAGGAATAGGAAAATGGTGTGATTCACTTTCAGATGCATAATCCTGTAAAGGATGATTAAAAATATATCTGAAATAACATCCACAAGTATTAAGAGAAACTTTGGAAAATAGAATTTCTGCATGTTGAATAACTTTATTAAACACTTTAAACTCCTCAGAAAAGGGTAATAGACTAAATCATTAGTATTCAAAACCATAAATTAAAGTAAAAAATCCCAAAAATGTGAAGATTTTATGCAAAATTGAAGAAGAGGAAGTTTATGGGTCAGTACCCCCAGCAAAACAACCAAAAGAAAAAAACTGGAAGATAAGCTGTTGAAATTATTTATTTGCAGTTCTGAAACTTTACTGGGTGATGAATAAATCCACAGGAGACCTAGAGAAAGGGAGAGGATGTTAAGTTCTTGAGCTTTCATTAGTGAGGATGGGTGTGACACAGTGACCATCTTCTATCCCATAATCCCACAATGGCTGTAGGGGAACAGCAATCTACATTCTGAGAATTGTGGCTGGTACCAGGGCTGAGAATTGTGGTTGATACCTCTTTCTGAAAATTGGGATTGCATGTTAAGTTATTCTGGCAAATTCCAGAGGGTCAAGACAAAAGACAACAGCTAACAACTACAAGTGCTTCCATCAGAAAATTCAAAAGGGGGACACCTGATTTTTATAATTGATAACATTCCTTTCAGATGACTCTCTGACAACTGAAATAATGGAAAAAAACTTTAGTGACAACAGAAAACATGGAATTCACATTCTGCAAAATGGTTGAGGAAAAGTCATAAATTAATTGCTACAACCAACCACAAATAAAAAGCTCAGTAATCTCTGAGTTGTGGAATAACAAGATTTCTGGTATGACCACAAAAATACTGAGAATGTCTAGTTTTTAACAAAAAATTGCAAAATATATGTGACACAATGAAGAATGGTCCAGACAAAGGAAAATGTTTTTCAACAAAAATATATCCCTGTGAAATTCCAATCATTGAATTACTAATTAAAGATATTAAATCAGCTCTCTTAAATAGGATCAATGAACTTAAGAAAACATTGCAAAAAATTTTAAAATTCAGGAAAATGATACTTAAACAAAAGGAGAATCATGGCAATGTGTCAGAAATTATAAAAGAAAGAAAAATTTTGGAGTTGAAAATCACAGTAACATATAAAATTTAGTACTGTGTTTCAACAGTATGTACACATAGGCAGAAGAAGTGATCAGTGAACTTGAAGATAAGACAAAGTCCTCCTGTCCGAGGAGCAGAATGTAGAAGAATGAAACCAAATGAACAAAAGTTGAGGTATTTGCTTGACATTATTACATGTACCAAGATATGTTTCCAAGAAGTCCCAGAAGAGGATAGAGAGAAAAGATTGACACATAAAAATTATATGCATATATATTTAGAAATAATAGCTGAAACATCCCAAATGTGATGAAAGAGATGAATATACACATCCAAGATGCTCAATGAACTCCTAGAAGTTTAGAATATAAGAGATCCATGCAAAGACAGTTTGAAATCAAGTTTTCAAATCCAAAAGACTTAAAGTACTATCCTAAGTTCAGCAAGAGAAAAGTTATTTGGTGCATTCAAGGGAAGCTAGATTAAAATAATATACCACTTCCCATAAAAAACCAGAGGACCTGGAAGACAGTGAAATGATATATTTAAAGTACTTAAAGAAAGAGAGTCTTTGAAGTTGAAAGAAAATGACACAAGATAGTAACTTGAAACTTCATGAATCAATAAAATACTCTACTAGAAGAAATACATGGATAAAAATAAACATGAATATTATGGCAATTGTGGTTTGTAATACTGTATTTTAGATTGAACATAATTTAAAACTCAAATGCATAAATATTCTAGATTTAGGGTTTTGTATACAAAACATGGAAATAGAATTGGGGAAAAGAACAATGGAACTAGAGGAGAAAGATTTAGAGAAGCACAACTTCCTAAAAAAGTCTCAAAATTCATGTAAAAGAGAATGAGAAGGGGTTTGCAAAAGCAGAAAATAATGGAAGAAATGGGGGCAAAAGGGTATAAGGCATGACAAAGAAAATTAGCAAAAGGCAGAAGTTAGCCTTATGTAATTAGTGATTAGTTTAATTGTGCATAAATTAAACATGCCAATCAAAAGCAGAGGTTGCTAAAATAGAAAACCATGACCAACTATTTACTGCCTAAAAGAGATTGAACTTAAATTCAAAGACACAGCTAGATTGGAAGTGAAAAGATGGAAAACATATTCAGTAGAAATAGTAACTAAAAATATGGATGGCTATACCATTAACGTACACAATGGATATTAAATGAAAAAATTGTTAAAAGTGATAAAAAAGAAAATATATATTGCTGTGTCAAAAAATAAGATGATTTAACAATTATAAGCATATATGTATTGATGAAAAAGGCCCAAAAGATATGAAGCAACCATTGGTACACTTGAAGGGAAAAATATCTAGTTCTACATTAATCTTTGGATGTTTTAATATGTTATTTCTAATAATGGATAAAACATCTAGGGAGAATATCAATGAGGAAATAGGGGACTTTATCTACACTATAAACTAACAAGACCTAACAGACATATATACAACACTTCAGCTAAAAACAGCAGGATAAAAACCTGTTTCAAATGTGCTTGGTTCATTCACCAGTATAGACAATATATTAGGTCACAAATTAAGTCTCAATAACATTAAAATATTTAAATTATAAATATATTTTCTCTGACCACAAGAGAATGAGACTTGCAATCAATGACAAACAAAAAAAACTGGAAAATACTTAGAAAAGAAGAAACAAAAACAAAACATACCAAAACTTATGGGAGGCAATGAGGGCATTGCTCAGAGAGGAATTTACAGCTATAAATTATAACATTAAAAACTAAAGATTTCAATAACTAAACTACATATATTTAAGCTTTAGGAAAAGAAAAGCAACTAAACCACAAGTTACCAGAACAAAGAAAATACACAAGATTAGAGTTTGAGTGAACGGACTAGAGATGGAAAAACAATACAGCAAAACAATGATACTGAACTTAGTTCTTAGATAAGATGAAAAATGACAGTATTTATTATACTGACAAAGAAAAAAACAAGGTAAAAATAACTAAGAACAAAAGTGAAAGTGATCACATTATTACTGACCTTACAATAATATATCAAATTAGACAATCTAGATGAAATGGATAAATTATTAGAAACATACACATCACTTTACTTAAGAAAATAGAAAAAAATTCTCAAAGATGATAGAAAGAAACCGAAAAGGGGTGTCTTTTATCTGAAAACTAAAAAAACAATGAAAAGAGAAATTAAAGAAACACAAATAGGCTGAAAGGTATTCTGAGTTCATGGGCTGGAATATATAATTCCGTGAACATATCAATACTTCCAAAAGCAATTGGCAGTTCAACAGAATTCCTATCAATATTTGAGCTATTTTGTAGAAATTGAAAAAAACAACTCTTCAAATTTAATTGCAAGGGGCCCTGAATAGACAAATCAATATTAGAAAAAAAGAATAAATTTGAAAGATGCTCACTGCTCAATTTAAAAAATTACTACAAAGTCACAATTATCAAAACAGTGCTCTATTGGCATGAGGGTAGACGTGTAGATAAATGGAATAGAATTGAGAACCCAGAAATATATCTTTATGCATATATCCAATTTGTTTTCAACGAATGTGAATTCCATGCTATTGGGAAAGAATGGTCTCTTCAATGACTGATTTTTGGAAAAATTAATGAAGTTGGACCCTGTCCTAGTTTGCTAGCTTCCAGAATGCAATATACAAGAAATGGAATGGCTTTCAAAAGTGGGGAATTTAATAAATTGCTAGTTTACAGTTCTAAGGCCATGGAAATGTCCCAATTAAAGAAAATCTATTATCTTCACTGAAGAAGGGCCGATACAGTTCAGGGTCTCTCTCTTAACTGAAAGGGCACATGGTGAGCATGGTGACATCTACTCTCTTTGTCTCTGGGATCCTTGTTTCATGAAGCTCCCTCAGGGGCATTTTCCTTCTTCATCTCTAAACATCTCTGGCTGTATGGTATTTCAGCCTATGACTCTGCTGTCATTCTCCTGTTTTTCTCCTAAATGTTTCTTCTTTTAAAGGATTCCAATAAACTAATCAAGACCCATTTGAAATAGGTGGAGGCACATCTCCCTCTAATCCAAGGTTAATATTCACAATTGGATGAGTCACATCTCTGTGTAGATAATCTATTCAAGTTTCCAACCTATAGTACTGAATAGGGATTAAGAGAAATAGCTGCTTCCATGGAAGGGATCTGGATTAAAACATGGCTGTACTAGGGTACATAATCCTTTTAAACTGGCACAGACCCATACCTTCCTCCATTAAAAAAAACTCAAAATATGCTAAAATATAATTATATGAGCTAAATCATAAAACTCTTAAAAGTAAACAGAAGAAAATATTTTACAGTGGATTCTAATATGTGATACCAAAAGCCCAAACAAGAAAAAATAGATAAACTGAATTCCATTAAAATTAAAAACAATTTGCACATCAAAGGACATTAACAACAGAGTGAAAAGACATCCTGCAGAATTTTAGAAAATAATTGATAAGGGATTTATATAAAAAGTATATATAAAGAAGTCTCACAACTCAGAAAACAACACAACAGTCATCAAAAACAAATAGGCAAGAATTTGAACAGACCTATCTCCAAAGAAGATATACAACAGATTGGAACTTTGCACATAAAAAAAAATTCAGCATTATTAGCCATAAGGAAATGCAAATCAAAACCACAATGAGATCCAATATTACAACCACAAAATTCTCTACAATTAAAATATTTTTTCCTGGAAATTTTTCTTGATGATGAAATGTGTATTATGATTTTATCTTTGCATTTTAATTATTGACATTTACATTCACAATCACGGTAAGGTGAAATACTGAATAATTGAATGCAATTAAGTTTTTCATCTTTGATATAACCCCTCACCTAATCATTCATTGTGAATTACTTGATAGTCATGTTAAACTTTATTATCAAATGCTATTTGACATATGTATGAAGGTTCTGTTTGTATTTTTAGGAGAGTTTAACAATTTTGGGTGCTTACATTGTTGAGATATTTTAGTTGTCATGGGTACAATTGTGAAAGAATCATAATAAAATGTATGTATCTTATGTTTTTCTCCATCAACCTAATTATTTTTTCTCTCCCACATATATCTTAAATCAGCATAAACATTTCTTATGATATGCCATAAATAGTATCAAATTTTGATATTTTTCTTATTTATGACATGCAGTATAATGTTGTCCTACTAGCACTCTGATGGATAATACAAGGCCTTTGAGTATTTACTTGATTCTTACTGAGTGTTTTTTTCTCACATCGATATTGGTTCTAAAGTATATATGTGTTAAAAATGCTTTTGATTTACACTTCCATCCCCTGCTTAGTTTATAAATAACTAATATAATTCCCATTTTTTCTGTTTGATCATTGAAAATGTGCAACGTTATAATCATTACCATTGGGAAAGATATTTATCCTAAGAACCAGAACCCTCATTGTTTGTGATAACCCTCATCTGATGTTTCTGAGTCTCAGGGATATATGTGATGAAGGAGGACACCCAGTGCAATTTAATGCTTGAGCAATTTTGCTTGATCTTTTTTACTTTGAGCCTTTTAAGTAGTTTAAATAATAAAATATAAAACATCTCATATATTTTTTTAAATGAATGGAATATAACAGCTGTCTAATCTTCTAAGGCTATTATCACAGTGAATCAGAAATTGAGTGACTCTAAGCAAGAGTAAAATATGGCCTCACATTTTTGGAGGCTGTAAGCCTGAATGCAAGGTCATACTTCCCTTGGAGGAAGAATCTGTTCCACGAATTTTCTGTCTTCTGTTAATGGTTTGCCAGAAATCCATGGCATTCTCTGCCTCAGTTGTCACATGAGGTTCTAACTTCTGGCTCTCTCTGTCCAAGTTTCCTCTTCATTTAAGAATACCAGTCATATTGGATTAAGAGCCCACACACTCCAATATGATCTTATTTAACTTCCTTAATTTCATCTGACATAATCCCATTTCCAGATAGTACTACATCCTAAAGTACTGAAGAGTAGGACTTCAACATAACTTTTTTGGGAACATAATTCAATCCATCACTAAGAATAGGCTGGTTAACTGGAATCCCCCTACATGGCTGATGGAAATATAAAATGGTACAGCTACTGTGGAAAGCAATTTAGTGTCTCTCATAAAGTTAACATAGACTCAGCATATTACCATGGAATTCACTGCTAAATATATGACCAAAGAAAGTTGAAACAGAATTAAACAGAATGAGTACACAAATGATCATACCAGCTTTATTCACTATTAAGTATTAACTATTAAAACTATTTTCTTCTTTGCTTTGAATTTATTATCTGAAATGACCTCATCTCCCCTTGCTAGAAACAGTAAAACCTTGAATCTCCTTTGTTCAGACAGACATATTTTGGGCCATTATGCTGTCTGTTCTCCTGCTACATGGGTAGTAAAAAGCCTTTCTCTCTTTGAAACTCCACTGTCTCAGGTATTGGTTATTGAACATGTTGGGCAAAAGAATCTATGGATATTATCTGGTATCAATTGGCAACTACAAAGGGACAAATGATCTAATCTCTATGGCCCTGGCAGAGCATAGAAGCCAAGTAACAGAGCCTCTTGTAGCTGCTGGACTTAATTTAGTCTAGAGGTTCAGGAATTGGGAGTTCTCTGTCCTGCCAGCACTCCAGCAACTTCAACTTTTGGTGTTTTGAAAAGCTTCAAAGAGAGAAACCATTTCCAGGCCCAGGTCCAGACATCTGAACAGGAGAGTGGGCCATCAGAGTAAAGGTGGATCAGGAAGTAAATAAGTGGTCCGAGTCCCCTTTGACTTAGGCCTAGGTCCTGCTTCCAGAATGATCCTTTGCTCTTACCTCTACACCTTCTGATTTGGGTACCATGCTGTACAGGGTTTGAGGCCCTGACCTAATCCAACAATTAATGGGTTTAATGAAGTTAAGTAGGCCTGTTTAAATGTTAGCCAGCATATTACCTAAATATTGATTAATTGCTAAATTAGTGTGGTAGGTGTTTTGTGTCTGTTTGTCAGTTGATGCATTTGTTGTGCTGTTTAAATATAGCAAGTGTTAATAGTATAAGGTGGTGTTTTGCCACATTCATACTATTTGAGTGTTTTAACTGGTTATTGACTATGGAAGTCTTTTAAAATGGGAATTCTAATTCTAATGGTATTCCTGAATATAGCCCTCTGGGCTGCATTCTTGAATAACTGAAAAAATTTTAGCTATGAGTCTATGAAAAAGTGGAACTTAGTTCACTTTTATAACTCAGCCCAGCCACAATATAATTCAGAATCAGGAGAGAGCTGGCCTGAGAATGGATCTGTAGATAAGATCATATTATAATTAGAGCTGTTCTGCAAAAAGAAACAGAAATGGGATGAGATGATGTGTGTTCAATTCTTCCTTTGTCTCTCCTTGCAATTGATGTTGATGAGAAGATGTGATGTTTTACCCATAAATATTGATGAAGAAAAGAAAAACATCCTTCCTGATTCAAACCTGTAGGATTCAATAGAATTGTTATTAACTCCTTTATTTTCTCTGCCTCCAATCTAAAACAAAGGAGCTAACAGATCAGGAAAAGAATAAAATTCCATACCCCTTCATCATCCTCTTCCATATTCCCCTCTACCAGAGAGAAATGATCCTGAAGGAGGAATGGTCTACCACTACCACACCTGGAAGGATACCCAATTTGGTCAGGGCTTCTCCTTAAAATCAGCAGCAGAGCCACTGCAAAAACTTCTACCCTTCTGGCAAATGTGAGCTGGAGTAGATGATCAGGGAGGCCCAAGAGAATTTGTGTATGTGCATGTATCAGATTTATATAATTGAAAAAATAATACTCCACTCTATAGAGAGGACCCAAAGAAAATAGAGAAATTACTTACTTCAATATTTGCAGCCTATAACCCAAATTGCATTTACATTTAGACCTTGTTAAATACCTTGATAACAAAAGAAGAATGGAGAATGGTAATAGAAAAGGTAAAGCAGAAAGCTGATAGAAAATAGGGAGAAATTCCTGGCAACCCAGGATATGGTGAGGCAAATTTAACAAAACCTATAAGGGACCCTGAATGGAATCCAAATGAAGCAGGGGACTGAGCTAAATTAGAGTACCATAAAGAGCGCAGTATTGTAGGTCTGTGAAAAGGTATCCATAAAGCTATAAATTACCAGAAGATAAATGAAATAAGACAAGGGCCAAAAGAGAGTCCCTTGGCTTTTCTTGAAAGAATTTATACTACTTCCTGGCAGTACACAAACAGATCCAGAATATCAAGAAAATGTCATAAACCTAAATATGACTTTTATTACTCAGAGCTTTCATCATATGCGGATAGACAATGGAAAAGCATTTGCTATCTCTAGGTTGGTTGAAATCTCTTTTAAAGTTTATAGCAACACGGATCAAGTTAAAGATCAGGATTTTCAAAAACAAGCAGCAATGGAGGATCAATGCCTTAGGAAGCAAATGGTACTTCTTGGGACTCTAATGAACCAAGGACAACCAGGATGATATAATGGCAAGAAGGTAAGAGTCCTGGGTCCCTCCCCTTTTCCCTTAAGTGTTTGGAGGGACTCCTAAGAAATTAGAAGCCAACCAATGCATATGCTGCAGAAAAGGGGGGCAGTGGATGAGGGATTGCCCTAACCACCCCCAGGGTAAAACCCCAAGGGAAGCTGGACAGCCTGCATTACAGATGCCCCAATGAAATGATGCAGCTGACAGTCACTTTGAATGAAGGGGGCCAAGGGCTCTATTGGAAGAAACATCACTTCTTTCAATCTCCGACCAGGAGTTTTGAGTAACAGTACAGGTGAGAAAATAATTAATTGATTTTCTTATCTATACAAGATCCATAAACTCAGCATTAAATAAAAAATCAAATATGATTTCCAACCAATCTGTTACTATAACTGCAGTATCTAGTAAGAACAAGAATAAGCCATTTTTGCAGCATCTAGACTGTTTAATTGGGACTAAAAATTTAAAGCATATTTTCTATATGTACCAGAATGTCCAGTTTCCTTGCTGGGAAGAGACTTGCTAACCAAGTTAAATGCCCAGATAACCTTTTCCCTGGTTTGTGCCTCCAGGGCATGCCTGTGCACTGCAGCCTACTTTCCTGTTCACCAAAGGAGGCAATCTGACCAGGCCTATTCCAGAAGAAATCTTAAAAGCTAAGAAACCAGAGGCATGGACTGATGAAAACATGGACAGGCAAAAAGAGTAGAGCCATTTTGAGTGAAACTTCAGAAGCCAGGTACAGTGCATAAAATTAAACAGTATCCACATAAGCTATAGTCCAGAAAAGGAATTGTTGCACTTATAGAGAAATTTCTGAAATACCAATTAATAAGATACTGTCAATCTCCATATAATACTCAAATATTACCTGTGCAAAAGCCAAGCACCCTAAATGAGTATCATTTTATGCAGAATCTCTGGGCTATTAATCAAATTTTAGAAGCCCATTCACTTTGTGGTGCCAAACCTGAACACCTTACTCACTGCATTATCTGAGAATATCTGTTGGTTCACCATCTTAGATTTGAAAGACATCTTTTAGTGCATATCCCTTGATTCAGAATCACAGGAATTTTTTACTTCTGAATGGGAAGACACAGTCACTAACCTTAAGCAACAATATTGTTGGAGTGTCCTTCCACAAGAATTTTAAAATGTTCCCACAATATTTGGAAAAGTGTTAGTTAGACATCTAAAAGATTTACTCTTACATGAAGGAGTATTATTATAGTATGTAGATGATATATTAATAGCAATCTGTACTAAGGAGACATTAGACAAAAAACACTGTATAAACTCTAAATTTTTAGCAGACTGGGGTTCTAAGGCCTCAAAGAAAAAGGCTCAAATTTCACAAGAATCTGTGAAATATTTGGGTTTTGAGTTATTGAGAGGACAGAGAAATCTATTGCCAGATTGGAGAAAGTCTTTAGCCCAAGTGGCAGAGGCACTTACAAAAAGACAGCTTTGGGAATTCCTAGGGGTGGCAGGATTTTGTAGGATTTGGATACCTAATTTTGGACTCATAGCAAAGCCTTTAGGTAAAGCCGTCACCAGATCTGAGGAAGAAACTTGAAAAAGGACCACTAAATGTAAGAATGCCTTCCAGAAAATAAAAAGAACTTTTGATGATACCAGTACTAGGTCTTCTGGAACCAAGGACCTTTTCATACGTGAAAGGCAAGGAATTGGATTAGGAGTGCTCATTCAGAATCCAGGAAATACCAATCATCCCGTGGCCTACTTTTCTAAACAATTAGGTAATGCTACACAAGGATGGCCAGTTTTCCTAAGCACTGTGGCAACTACCTGTGATATTCTCAAAGATACCAAAAAAAATTATTTTAGGACAACCTACCACTGTGCTAACTCCACATTATGTGCTGTTGTTGTTAGAACTGAAAGGTGGATATTGGTTCACCGTTGGACAGTTAAGTAAATATCAAGCCATTCTCTTAGATAATCCTAACATCACTCTAAAAGTCTCTTCTAGTTTAAACCCAGCGACCTTACTTCTGAGTAGGGAGGGGAACCTGAGCATAACCTGAGTATAATTGATGAAGTCTATTCCAGCTCCCTAGACTTGGTTGATCAACCTTTAGAGCAACCAGACATTTGAATGTATGAGCAGTTTCATGGAGAGAGGACTTCAAAGAGCCAGCTATGCTGTGGTAACTCTACAAATGGTACTGGAAAGTGGGACCTTTCCCCAGGCACATCCACACAATGGGCAGAGCTTATTGCACTCACTAGAGTACTACAACTAGGAAAGGGACAGCAGATATATCTGTGTATATATATATATATATATATATATTTGTTTTCCATATATATATATATAACTCCAGTTATAGTAACAGATTGGTTGGAAATCATATTTGATTTTTTATTTAATGCTGAGTTTATGGATCTTGTATAGATAAGAAAATCAATTAATTATTTTCTCACCTGTACTGTTACTCAAAACTCCTGGTCGGAGTTTGTATATATATATATATATATATATATATATATATATACAGACTCTAAATACACTTTCTTTTACATGGGCAGTCACCAGGAATCTCTAAACACACGTTTAATATAGTTCATGATTATGGTGCTATCTGGAAAGAAAGAGGACTCTGAACACCAAAGAAGAAAGAAATTAAGCATGTAGACATGATCTTAGCATTATTAGAAGCAGCGGTTCTGCCTAAAGAAGTGGCCACAATGTATTGTTACAGTCATCAGAAAGGAGAAATAAACTATGTACAAAGCAATTAAATAGTAGATTTGGAAACAAGATGAGCAGCCAAATTAAAATCTCCATCTTCATCATTGGTATTTCCTCTAGTACCAGATATAAAACTAAAAAACTTTTCTCAGTATTCAACCCTCAATTTGTTAAGAGGTAAAGAGTGGGGTTTTAACCTCGAAGAAATATGTACTAGTTCCCTGTCAAACATTCCATACAAGAAACTGGAGGAAGGGTGACTTTATAATAAAGATGGAATAATTCTTATTCCTGAACACTTAATGGAAAGAGTTCTTATTTACAACAAAGCACTAATTATGGAAGAGATGCCATGTACAAATACCTAAAAAATTATATTGTGGGCCTAAGAAGCAAAGAACCATTCATAAAATAACACAAAACTGTTTAATTTGTGCTTGAAATAGCCCCAAGCCTGGGCATCAACCCCTATAAGAGAAGTGCAAACCAGGGGCACAACTCCAGGTGAGGACTGTCAAGTAGACCTTACTGTTATGCCAAGGACCAGTGGAAATCACCGGTACCTCCTTGTTTTTGTAGATACATTTACAGGATGGGTAGATGCTTTTCCATGCAGGACAGAGTGAGCTTCAGAAGTAACTAAGGCATTTCTGAAGGAAATAATTGCACAATTTGGACTTCCATTTTCAATACATAGTGATAATGGCAGTGCTTTTACATCAGAAGTTTCACAAGAATTATCAGGAGCTCCAAACATACATTGGAAATTATATGCATCTTGAAGTCCACAATCTTCTGGGAAAGTGGAAAGAATGAATCATACCCTGAAAAGAATGGTGGTGAAACTTTGCCAAGAAACTAATCTCTCATGGGACAAGGTATTACTGGTGGCTCTGATGCTGATAAGGGTAGTGCCCAGAAGCAGGCTCCATTTGATCCTGTTTGAGATGGTATATGGCAGACCATTCCTCAAAGATAGTGGTATGTATACTTTGATGTAACAAGTCCAAGCGTTAGAAACTAAGAAATGCATTTGGTTCCTATGGGTCACATTAGAGGCAATTCATTGCTATGCCTCAAATCAATTCTCTTTTCCTACAGATGTTTCCTTACATCAGTTTAAACCTGTGGACCTAGTTCTTTTAAAAAAAACTGGGAATATCAACATCGAACACATCAGGTGGAACAAAAATGGGAAGGGCCTATGATATCTTGTTAACAACTCACTCCTCTGTCAAGTTGATTGGAGTGAAACCATGGATACATCATAGTAGAACAAAAATAGCACCCTCTAACCAGCTTCTCTCTCCTAGACTCCTTCACAGAACTAGGATTGAAAAACAGGTGGCTGAAAATCCTGAAGAAGGAGAAGAAATTGACCAATTTTTGGAAGGCAGATATCAATGCGAACCCCTAGAACATTGAAAATTTATCTTCAGGATAAAAGATAAGATATAAATATTAGCACAATTCTTTTATCTGAATATCATTAAAGCTGTATAATGGTATGTGCTATCCAAGGGTGAATATACGCAAAATAATATATATTTTTGGCACATTCTCATTTTATATCTATGCTGCAGTATAACCCATAGAGATGATATATTATTGGGCTCTACTGCTTTCTTTCAGTAAGCATATTCCTATGCAGCTTCTATGAATCAATCTGATTGCTAGGCGTGTGGCCAATTACCTACATCAAGTATTTCCAGTTTACCCTGGTGGCTATCATCCCTCCAGTGAGCTGACTGGAAGGAAATAAAAAAATTAATTAAAAGCAGGCAAGAACCTAGGGGGACTCTAAAAATCAGGCATATAACTATTGTTGATACAAAAAGGTAGTCAGTCAATTTAGAAACCCCAGAATTTTGAGTTTCTTTTTCTTATAACAAAATGGTATAAGGAGCTGTTCAACATGATAAACATTTAGATGATAAAGCTGTACATTAAATTATCAGAGAAAAAGAGAGGCATTTGCAACTTTGGGATGGCACGTGTGGTTAACACCTAGACGTGGTTTAAGCCAGATAGCCCCTCACTGCTGAGAACAACAAAATCATTCACAGCAAGATAACCTGTACAAAACAAGGAAAATGGGGTGGCTACCTCCAGTGCATTGTCTCCAACTATAATATTATAGGAAAATGAATGGCTTGGAACAGACTAGACTAACAGACCTAATGTTTGCTGGGTAGGTCTGAATGGAACTCAGTGGCTATGCAGCATCAACCTATGGCTCTGGCTATCCCCAGTTTGTATAGGCTGATTCACTCTAAGGTTATACTGGGCTCAAGGAAGTATTCATAAATACCTACCCTCAGGGGCAAATATATCATTACTAAAGCTCAATGTCCCAGTCAGTATTTCACTGGTATGACCATGTAGCTGCTGTATTTCTGCCTTCAGTAGGTATTGAAGATGTTATACTCAGGATAGAGGTACTAAACAATTTTACACAGCAAGCCTTAGTTGATAGCCTCACCACAATATCTCTTTCAAACACTGAAATGACCCTGATGCATACAGCAGTGCTGCAAAATTGAATGGTCTCAGATAGTCTAACAGCTTCACAGGGAGGACCATATACTATGCTAAAAACAGAATGTTGTACCTATATACCTGATGAGTCTAAAAATCCAACTAGTGGAAGAGCAGCAGCCAAGATGGCAGCTTAACAATGTGTGTGATTTAGTTTGTCCTGCAGAACAGCCACTAAATAACTAGAAACAGTACAGAACAGCTCCTGGGGCCACGTCAGTGACCAGACACAGAGCATACCCAGTCTGGACCAGCTGAACTGGCTGTGAGCCCCCACAGAACCATGAGTTCCCCAAACCGTGGTGGCCAGCACCCCTCCCCCACAAGCTGCTTCTCAGAGGGGAAAGGAAAGGTATTTTACTAGCAGCAGGGGCTGAGTGCAACCAAACACCAATTGTGGAATTAATTAACAAATTCTGACACTAAAAATAGGTCCCTACTCAGGTGAAACTGGTCAAAGCGGAGGTCACTCATTTTTGCCCTGGTGCCAAGGGGGCAGGGCTGATGGAAAAAGAAAAAAAGGAAACAGAGGTTTTTGCAGCTGTGTTTCTACCAAGGCCTGACTGCCTTTGGATATAGTGGCAGGGATTCTCAGGCTGCAACTGCCCCAGGCATAGGCAGAAACAAGCTCATTTCAGGGCTTGTCTGGAGCCTGTGTCTTCCCCAGGGGAGGGGTGAAGCCCAACTCAGGTGGAATCCCTCCCTCAAGGAATTCAGACATCAAAGCTTGGTAACTGGAAGACATTAAAACCAGCCTACAACCTCTTCTCTGTCTTCACCATGTCTCCAGCAGGAAGAATCTGCCAAATTTAAAGGTACCACGTCATCTTATGCTGGTGGGACCTGCAGGCAGACAAGCACCACACACTGGGAAGGATAAGAAAAACAGAGTCCAGAGACTTCACAGGAAAGTAAACCTGCTGTGTCTCACCCTCAGGGAAAACAAATGCAGGTGATTCCTTCCCCTTGATAGGAGGCCGGTTTGGTCTGGGAAAATTCAGCTGGACTGTATAATAACTAAGTAGACTCTCCAAAGGGTGGGTGGGGGAAAAGGCACCATACAGGCAGGGCAAGAAACAAAAAAACAAGGACTGAAAAATTCTACTCTGTTAAACAAAACCTAAGCTAGAGGTCCAGAAAAAGCTGAACTGAATTCAAAGAACAGATAGCAAATTCATCCAGCAAGAAAACCCTAGGTAAAGGAAGTGAAAGCAGTCTCTAGAATAAACTAAGGTAATTAAATGCCTAGATGTCAGCAAAAAATAACAAATCACACTAAGAAAATTGAAGATATGGCCGAGTTAAAGAAACAAACCAACAATTCAAATGAGATACAGGAGTTGAAACAATTAATTCAGGATATACAAACAGACATGGAAAACCTCATCAAAAATCAAATCAATGGCCCTGATGAATCCCAGAGTGATTCACTCATTGAGTGGAAAAGTGTTTGCAAAGCCCCCTTCAGGGAATGGTGAGAATGGGGAGAAATTCAACATCCCCAAGTTGAATTCTTGATATTCTCACAAGCAATGTGGACAACCAAAGCTATAGGCTGAGCCCCCAGTCTTGGGATTTGTTCATATGAAACTTAACCCCACAAAGGATAGGTGACGTCTACTTAAAATTTAAGCCTAAGAGTCACCCCTAAGAGAGCCTCTTTCGTTGCTCTAGAGAGATGTGGCCTCTCTCTCTAGTCAACACAACAAGCAATCTCACCACCCTCCCCCTGTCTATGTGGGACATGACTCCCAGGGGTGTGGACATTCTGGCAATGTGGGACAGAAATCCTAGAATGAGCTGAGACTCAACATCAAAGAATTGAGAAAAACCCTAGAATGAGCTGAGACTGAGAAAACCTTCTTGGCCAAAAGGGGTAAGAGTGAAATGAGACAAAGTCAATGGCTGAGAGAATCCAAACAGAGTCAACAGGTTATCCTGGAGGTTATTCTTATGCATTAAGTAGATATTACCTTGTTATTCAAGATGTAATGGAGAGGCTGGAGGTAACTGCCTGAAAATGTAGAACTGTGTTCCAGTAGGCATGTTTTTGAGGATGATTGAATAATGATATAGCTTTCACAATGTGACTGTGTGATTGTGAAAATGCTGTGTCTGATGCTCCTTTTATCTACCTTGTCAACAAATGAGTAGAACATATGGAATAAAAATAAATAATAGAGGGAACAAATGCTAAAATAAATTTAGTTTGAAATGCTAGTGATCAATGAAAGCGAGGGGTAAGGGGTATGATAGGAATAATCTTTTTTTTTTCTTTTCTGTTTTCATTTTATTTCTTTTTCTATTGTCTTTTTATTTCTTTTTCTGAATTGATGCAAATTTTCTAAGAAATAATGAATATGCAACTAAGTTATGATATTGTGAACTATTGATTATATATGTTAATGTTTTATTTGGTTTGTTAAATTTTTAATAAATAAATAAAAAAAATAATCAAATCAATGAATTGAGGGAGGATATAAAGAAGGTATGGAATGAACAAAAAGATGAATTTGAAAGTCTGGAAAAACAAATCACAGAACTTCTGGGAATGAAAGGCACAGTAGAAGAGAGTAAAAAAAACCAATGGAAACCTACGATGATAGATTTCGAGAGGCAGAAGATAGGATGAGTGAACTGGAGGATGGAACATCTGAAATCCAACAAGAAAAAGAAAATATAGGGAAAAAGTAGAAAATATGAGCAGGGACCCAGGGAATTGAATGACAATATGAAACACACAAATATACATGTTGTGGGTGTACCAGAAGGAGAAGACAAGAGAAAAGGAGGAGAAAAACGAATGGAGGAAATTATCACTGAAAACTTCCTAACCCTTATGAAAGACTTAAAATTACAGAGCCAGTGCAGCATACCCCAAACAGAATAGATCCAAAAAGATGTACTTCAAGATACTTACTAATCAGAATATCAGAGGTCAAAGAGAAAGAGAGAATTTTGAAAGCAGCAAGAGAAAAGCAATCCATCACATGCAAGGGAAACCCAATAAACTATGCATAGATTTCTCAGCAGAAACCATGGAAGCGAGAAGACAGTGGGATGATATATTTAAATTACGAAAAGAGAAATACTTCCAACCAAGAATTCTATAGCCAGCAAAATTGTCCTTCAAAAATGAGGGAGACAAAACATTTTCAGAAAAAAATCACTGAGAGAATGTGTGACCAAGAGACTAGTAGTTTTAGGGAGCACTGCAAGAAATACTAAAGGGAGCACTAGAGACAGATATGACAGGACAGAAGAGAGAGGTGTGGAGAAGAGTGTAGAAAGGACTATTGTGAGTAAAGGTAAAAAGAAGGAAAATTAGATATGACATATAAAATCCAAAAGACAAAATGGTAGAAGAAAGTACTACCTGTACAGTAATAGCACTAAATGTAAATGGATTAAAGTCCCCAATCAAAAGACATAGACTGGAAGAATGGATTAAAAAACAGGACCCATCTATATGCTGTCTACAGGAAACAGATCTTAGACCAAGGATAAACATGGGTTGAAAATGAAAGGTTGGGAAAAGATAATTCATGCAAATAACAACCAGAAAAGTGCAGTACTAATATCCAACAAATAAGACTTCAAATGTAAAACAGTTAAAAGAGACAAAGAAGGATACTATGTATTAATAAAAGGAACAATTCAGAAAGAAGACGTAACAATCATAAATATTTATGCACCAGGCTAGAGAGCCTCAAAGTATATGTGGTAAACACTGAAAACACAGAAAAGACAAATAGACACATCTACCATAACAGTTGGAGACTTCAATTCCACAATCTCATCAATGGACAGAACATCTAGACTGAGGATCAATAAAGAAACAGAGAATTTGATTAATACAATAAATGAGCTAGACTTAATAGACATTTACAGAACATTACACCCCACAGCAGCTGAATACACCTTTTTTTTCAAGTGCTCATGGATCATTCTCTAGGATAAACCATATACTGGGTCACAAAGCAAGTCTCAATAAATATAAAAAGATTAAAATCATACAAAACACTTTCTCAGATCATAAAGGCATGAAGTTGGAAATCAATAATAGACAAAGCGTCAGAAAATTCACAAATATGTGGAGGCTTAACAACACACTCTTAAACAACCAGTGGGTCAAGGAAGAAATTACAAAAGAAATCAGTAAATATCTCCAGGCAAATGAAAATGAAAACACAACATATCAAAACTTATGGGATACAGCAAAGGCAGTGCTAAGAGGGAGATTTATTGCCCTAAATGCCTATATCAAAACAGAAGAAAGGGCAATAATCGATGAATTAACTGTCCACTTGGTGGAACTAGAGAAATAACAGCAAACTAACCCCAAAGCAAGCAAAAGGAAAGAAATAATGAAGATTAGAGGAGAAATAAATGAAATTGAGAACAGGAAAACAACTGAGGAAATCAACAAAACCAGAAGTTGGTTTTATGAGAAAATCAATAAGATTGATGGACACATAGCAAGATTGACAAAAAGAAGAAGAGAAGGGATGCAAATAAATAAGATCACAAATGGAAGAGAAGACATAATCACTGACCCTACAGAACTAAAGGAGGTAATAACAGGATACTATGAACAACTTTATGCTAATAAATACAACAATGTAGATGAAATGGACAACTTCCTAGAAAGGCATGAACACCAATTTTGGATCAAAAAGAAATAGATGACCTCAACAAACCAACCACAAGTAAAGGAATTGAATCAGCCATTCAGAAGCTCCCCCCAAATAAAAGTCTAGGACCAGATGGCTTTACATGTGATTTGTACCAAACATTTGAGAAAGAATTAGTATCGATCCTGCTCAAACTCTTCAAAAAATTGAACAAGAGGGAAATCTACCTAACTCATTCTATGAAGCCAAAATCACCCTCATACCAAAGCCAGACAAAGATATTACAAAAAAAGAAAACTACAGACCAATCTCTCTAATGAATATAGATATAAAAATCCTCAACAAAATTCTACCAAATAGAATCCAGCAACACATTAAAAGAATTATACATCATGACCAAGTAGGATTCATCCCAGGTATGCAAGGATGCTTCAACATAAGAAAATCAATTAATGTAATACACCATATCAACAAATCAAAGCAGAAAGACCACATGATCATTTCGATTGATGTAGAAAAGGCATTTGGCAAAATTCAACATCCTTTCCTGCTGAAAACACATCAAAGGATAAGAATAGAAGGGAACTTCCTCAAAATGATAAAGGGAATATATGAAAAACCCACAGCTACCATCATCCTCAATGGGGAAAAATTGAAAACTTTCCCCCTAAGATCAGGAACAAAACAAGGATGTCCACTATCACCACTGTTATTAAATATTGTGTTGAGTGTTCTATCCAGAACAATTAAATAAGAGAAAGAAATACAAAACATCAAAATTGGAAAGGAAGAAGTAAAACTTTCACTGTTTACAGATTTGATACTATATGTCACAAACCCCAAAAAATCCACAGCAAAACTACTACAGCTAATAACTGAGTACAGCAAAGTGGCAGGTTACATCATCAACACTCAAAAATATGTAGTGGTTCTATACACTAGTGTTGAATGATCTGGGGGGAGGGAATCAATAAACGATTTCCATTTACAATTGCTACCAAAAGAATAAAGTATTTAGGAATAAATTTAACTAAAGAGACAAAAGACTATACAAAGAAAACTACAAGAAACTGTTAAAAGAAATCACAGAAGATGTAAATAGACGGAAGGGCATACCACGATCATGGATTGGAAGACTAAATATAGTAAAGATGTCAATTCTACCTAAATTGATTTACAGATTCAATGCAATACCAATTAAAATCCCAAAAACTTACTTTTCAGAAATGGAAAAACTAATAGCCAAATTTATCTGGAAGGTCAGGTTGGCCTGAATAGCTAAAAATATCATAAGAAAAGAAAATGAAGTCAGAGTTCTCATACTACTCGACTTTAAGGCATATTATGAAGCTACAGTGATCAAAACAGCATGGTACTGGCATAAAGATAGATATATTGATCAATGGAATTGAATAGAGTGTTCAGATATAAACCCTCTCATCTATGGACAGTTGATCTTTGATAAGATAGTCAAGCCAACTCACCTGGGACAGAACTGTTTCTTCAATAAATGGGGCCTAGAGAACTGGATATCCCTATGCAAAAGAATGAAAGAGGATCCATATCTCAGACCCTATACAAAAGTTAACTCAAAATGGATCAAAGACCTAAACATTAGAACTAAGATCATAAAACTGTTAGAAGAAAATTTAAGGAAATATCTTATAAGTCTTATACTTGGAGGTGGTTTTCTAGCCCTTATACCCAAAGCAAGAGCATTGAAGAAAGAAAGAAAGAAATGAGAACTCCTCAAAATAAAACACTTTTGTGAATCAAAGAACTTCATCAAGAAAGTAGAAAGCCTACATAATGGGAGACAATATTTGGAAATGACATATCAGATAAAGGTCTAGTATCCAGAATATATACAAAGATTGTTCAACAGAATGACAAAAAGATAGGCAACCCAATTACAAAATGAGCAAAAGACTTGGACAGACAATTCTCAGAAGAGGAAATACAAATGGCCAAAAGGCATATGAAGAGATGCTCAACTTCCCTGGCCATTAGAGAAATGCAAATCAAAACCACAATGAGATATCATCTCACACCCACCAGAATGGCCATTATCAATAAAACAGAAAATGACAAGTGCTGGAGAAGATGTGGAAAAAAAGGCACACTTATCTGCTGTTAGAGGGCATGTCATATGGAACAATTGCTGTGGAAGGCAGTTTGGTGGTTCCTCAAAAAGCTAAATATAGAATTGCCATATGACCTGGCAATACCATTGCTAGGTATCTATCTACTCTGAGGACATGAGGGCAAGGGCACAAATGAACATTTGCACACTGATGTTTATGGCAGCATTATTTACAATTGCAAAGAGATGGAAACAGCCAAAATGTCCATCAACAGAGGAGTGGCTAAACAAACTGCGGTATATGCATATGATGGAATATTATACATTTGTAAGACAGAATAAAGTTATGAAGTGTGTAACAACATGGACGGACCTTAAGGACATTATGCTGAGTGAGATTAGCCAGAAACAAAAGAACAAATACTGTATGGTCTCACTGACATGAACTGACATTAGTGAATAAACTTGGAGAATTTCATTGACAACAGAGACCATCAGGAGGTAGATATAGGGTAAGATATTGGATAATTGGAGTTGAAAGGATACATATTGTGCAACAGAACTGAATGTAAAAACTCAGAAATGGGTAGCAGAATGCTACCTAACTGTATTACAATTATGTTAAAACACTGAATGAAGCTGAATGTGAGAATGATAGAGAGAGGAGGGCTGGGGGCACAAATGAAATCAGAAAGAAAATAGACGATAAAGATTGAGATGGTATAATCTTGGAATGCCTAGAGTGTATAATGATAGTGACTAAATAAACAAAACTTAAAAACGT
Source organism: Myrmecophaga tridactyla (assembly GCA_004026745.1). NCBI lineage: Eukaryota > Metazoa > Chordata > Mammalia > Pilosa > Myrmecophagidae > Myrmecophaga > Myrmecophaga tridactyla. Next base: position 28,927 of record PVIY010009184.1, on the reverse strand, counting down.
TTTTGCATGAGGAAGAACAAAGGAATGTCATTACTGCAGAGTTTTGAAAAAATATGGTAATTAATATTTTAAAATTTCAACTTATGTGTGAGTCTAAAGCAAATACTGTTTATTTGCTACAAAATTTATATTTTGACCAATGCATTTCCTAATATAACTTATGTAGACAGCTTAATTGAACACCATAAGTACATGGAACCTTGAGCAGGGCAAGAGATTTTGTCGGTTTGTCCAGAGTGATGCCCTGATAAATCCCAGAATTATTTGAACAGTGAATAAAAAAGTACTTGCAAAGTCCGCTTTGGGGAATTGTGAAAATGGGAAGAAATTCAATTTCCCCAAGTTGAATTCTTGATATTCCCACAAGCAGTGTGGATGTCAAAAGCTATACACTGAGACCTCAATCTTGGGGTTTGTTCATATGAAACTTAATCCCACAAAGGATAGGTCAAACCTACTTAAAATTAGGCCTTATAGTCACCCCCAAGAGAACCTCTTTTGTTTCTCAGATGTGTCCTCTCTCTCCAGTCAACGCAACAAGCAAGCTCACTACCCTCCCCCAGTCTGCATGGGACATGACTCCCAGGGGTGTGGACCTTCCTGACAATGTGGGTCAGAAATCCTAGAATGAGCTGAGACTCAGCATCAAGGGATTGAGAAAAAACCTAGAATGAGCTGAGACTCAGCATGAAGGGATTGAGAAAGCCTTCTCGACCAAAAGGGGAAAGAGTGAAATGAGACAAAGTTTCAATGGTCGAGAGATTCCAAACAGAGTTGAGAGGTTATCCTGGAGGTTATTTTTATGCATTAAGTAGAAATCACCTTGTTATTCAAGATGTAATGGAGAGGCTGGAGCGAACTTCCTGAAGATGTAGAGATGTGTTCCAGTAGCCATGTTTCTTGAAGATGATTGTATAATGAGATAGCTTTCACAACATGACTGTGTGATTGTGAAAATCTTGTGTTTGATGCTCCTTTTATCTACCTTGTCAACAGATGAGTAAAACATATGGAATAAAAATAAATAGTAGGGGGAACAAATGTTAAATAAATTGAGTTTGAAATGTTAGTGATCAATGAAAGAGAGGGGTAAGGGGTATGGTATGCATAAATTGTTTTTCTGTTCTCATTTTATTTCTTTTTCTGAAAAGATGCAAATGTTCCAAGAAAGAATCATGATGATGAATATGCAACTACATGATGATATTGTGAATTACTGATTATATATGTAGAATGGAATGATCAAAATAGGAATGTTTGCGTTTCTTTGGTGTTTTTTGGTATTTAAAAAAATAAAATAAAAAACTAAAAAAAAGAGTGGTTGATAAGCTGGATTAGGGGACGACATGTCTCCACCCATTTGGGTGGGTCTTGATAAGTTTCTGGAGTCCCATAAAAGAGGAAACATTTTGAGGAGTGAGGGTGATTCAGAAAGAGCAGAGAATGCTGCAGCACCATGAAGCAGAGAGTCCATCTGCCAGTGCTTTGGAGATGAAGAAGGAAAAGTCCTCTCAGGGACCTTAATGAAACAGGAAGTCAGGAGAGAATGCTAGCAGATGATGCTCTGCTCACCATATGTCCTCCCAGCTGAGGGAGAAACCATGACTGTGTTCACCATGTGCCTTCTTGGATGAGAGAGAAACCCTGAACTTCATTGGCCTTCTTGAAACAAGGTATCTTTCCCACGATGCCTTTGAGTGAACATTTCTATACATTTGTTTTAATTGGGACAGTTTCTCAGTCTTAGAACTGTAAACTAGCAACTCATTAAATTCCTCTTTTTAAAAGCCAAAAAAAAAGGATTGAATGTTACCTAAGGACTTGCACAATATCCTGAAGAGATATAGTGCATTTCTGTCTGTGTGCAGGACATTTGAGTAAGGTCATGTGAAACATACATCTGTTATTGTGTTCTATTTGGAAATCAGCATGTTGAAAAGGGGTAGACTGAGATCGGTGAGTTCTGCTCTCAATTTGGTCAAGTTATTATGCCCATTCATTTGTCTTGTCAGGCAAGCACTGGCCTGGCTGCTGCTGCAAGAATATTTCATGACTGGTTGATAAAACTGAAGGCTGATGCATTAAATCATTAATCAGTTGATTGAGTCAACCAAGGCATGTTTCCTACAATGATATTATCCAATCAGTTGAAGGCTTTTAAAGAAGAAGAGAGACTCTTTCACTGCTTCTATAGCTAGTGTTTCTCTCCTGTGGAGTTCATCCAGGTCCTTCATCAGAGCTTCCAGCTTCACAGCCTGCCTACAGATTTTGGACCCTTCCATTCCCACATTTGTATGACACTTTTATAAAGCTCACATTTACATATATCTTCTATTGATTCATGTCTTTAGCAAACTCTAATACCCAGACATTTCAATGTGCAGGCTGAAATGTTGCAAGATATACCACTTGATTAGAGATGTGCACAAATTGATGCATGTCCACTTGAATACAACTGAACACAGAGGCTCACAAGCATCCTCGCACTTGCACAAAGGTGTCCACACACATACACATGTACAAATACACATGCTGTAAGCACCTTTATTCTCTTTTCTCTAATCCTTCTCTGCACTAAGCCATGGGAAAAAATTCCTTCTGCTACTTACCAATTGGTCAGTGTCCTACTCATTGAGATCATTAAGCTAGATATGAAATAGTCCTGGCCTGCATGATGTTGGCTGTCACTGTCCTTCACTTCATCTCAATTTCTTAAGGGAGATATCTGTAGAACTTCATAAGTGTTCCCTTAGCTTCTCCTGTGCCAGGTGCTGGTCTGGACTCTGTGGGTCATAGATGAGTTATGCACAGAAACAAAGTCAGAGAACTCTAAGGCATGAGCCACAACTGGGCAGGAGGGATGGTGACATGCAAGGGATCCTGGACCCAAGATTCACCTCTGCCTTGGCAAGTTACCAAGCCCCTCATGGCTTCAGTTTCCTCATGTTAGAATAAGATGATGTGATTCACTTTGCAAGGTTCTTGAAAGGTTCGATTAGGATAATATAGCAGAGAATGCAGGACATAGTGAGACATGTTAGAGTGACATCAATCTATTAAAATAGTTCAGAGTGGTAATGTTAAGACCAAAGGAAGCAGAGGTCTGTTGGAACACAGAGACATACAATTCCCCACAACATAGGGGTGTTAATGAAAGGAACAAGGACTACAGATAACCTACACTCTGGACTCAGAGCTCTGTGTCTCTGTCTCCTTAGATTGGCCCCCTTAACTGTTTTTTCCCAAAACATTTTAACAATAAAAATTATTTATTTACCCCTTCACAAACTAACCTTTATTGTTTTGCTTTAGACTTATTTCATGAAGTGTTCCCATAAGAATGATGTTTTATTGCTTTTGGACACATTCAGTCATCTCTTTGGTTAGAAAGCATCCCAGCCATTCATTTAACTAGAATGTCCACCTTGTCAAACACAGTTCAAAGCACTGGGGGGAGATTCACAGCTAACAAGCAATACAGCTCTCTGGCACCGACAAAAATTCAGAAAAAAAATTTAAGTTGAATGACATCTAATCTCTGAGATAGATATATCCAGTAACTTTGTGGCATGGTATCCTATAAGCCTTTTTTTCACTTAACTGTGTATTATAACCCAATTTCTGAGCTACCATCAGTTTTAGGTGGGTCTTCTAAAACTCAGGAGCAGTGCTTTGTTGTTGCCGTATAGATGCTGTTTATCCCTCAACAAATCTGCCTGACCAACCCTGGGCTCAGTGGGGTGTAGTATGAACCTCAGAGTTCAAGAAATGTATCTTGATGGCCATGTAACATGGGCTAACACCAGCATTTACTATGTGATCACCACATATAAGAGAAACCCATAGCCAGCATCATGCTCATTGGAGAGAAACTGAAAGCCTTTCCTTTAAATATTGGGAATGAGACAAAGATTCCTTCTGTTACCACTATTATTCAAGTTTTCCCTACAAGTTCTGTCTAAAGCAATCAGCGAGGAAAATGAAATAAATGTATCAAAATCAGAAAAGAAGAAGTAAAGCTTTCAGTATTGCAAATGACATGATGTTATGGTCAGGTTCATGTGTCAACTTGGCCAAGTGGTGGTACCTGTTTGTCTTGTTGGGAAAATGTTGGCCTGTCTGTTGTGATGAGGACATTTCATAGAATTGAATCATGATCTCATCAGCTGCATCCACAGCTGATTCCCTTTGTAATCAGCCGAGGGGCATGCCTTCTGCAATGAGTGATGATTAATCTAATCACTAGAAGTCTTTTAAAGAGGATTCAGAAGAGACAGACTCTCTTCCTGCTTTGGCTGGCAAGCCTCTGGAATGGAGTCTCTCCAGACCCTCTATTGGAATCGTCAGCTTCACAGCCTGCCCTGCGGATTTTGAACTCTGCATTCCCACGGTTATGTGAGGCAGTTTTATAAGTTTTATATTTGCGAGTGTTTCTTGTTGAATATGTTTCTCTGGAGAACCCTCACTAATACATCATGCACCCCAGAAAAGCCATGCCATTTAATCCTCATTCAATATTGCAAGGTGGGATCATTTTTACTGTTTCCATGAAGATGTGACCCACCCAATTGTGGGGGGATTCTTTGATTATATTGTGTTCTAATTTGCTAGCTGCCACAGTGTGATATACCAGAAATGGAATGTCTTTTAAAGGGGGGAATTTATTAAACTACAAGTTTGCAATTCTAACACCGTGAAATTGTCCAAATTAAAGCAAACCTCTAGAAATGTCCAAATTAAGACACCAAGAGCTTATCTTCACTCAAGAAAGGCTGATGAAGTTCAGGGTTTCTCTCTCAACTAGAAATGTACATTGCAGACATGGTGACACCTGCTAGCTTTCTCTCCAGGCTTCTTGTTTCATAAAGCTCTTCTGGGAGTGTTTTCATTCTTGATCTCCAAAAGTCTCTGGCTGGTGTACTGTGTGGCTCTGGCTGCTTAGCGGTCTGCCATCATTCTTCATCTTTTTTTTCAAAAATATCTCCTCTTTTAAATGATTCCAGCAAGGTAATCAAAATCCATCTGGGATGGGTTGAGTCACATCTCCATCTAAGCAAAGTTAATACCCACAAGTGAGTGAGTCACATCTCTATGTAGACAATCTAATCAAATTTCCAACCTATAGTGCTGAATAAGCATTAGAAGAAAGGGTTGTTCCCACAGATTGTATTAAGCCATGACTTTTCTGGGGTGCATAATCCTTTCAAGCCAGAATAGATGGTTTCCATGGAGATACATCTCAACCTATTCAAAGGGTGGGTTGCTTACTGGAGCCCTTTAAAAGGGAAAAATTTAGGAAAAATCTTCATAGCCAAAAGATCCAACAAGCCAGACACCTTTGGAGATACAGAAGGAAAACACCCCCAGGAAAGCCTTATGAAAGGAGGAGAGAAAATTCTCAGACATTGCAATGCGCCTTCCCAACTGAGAGAGAGACCCCAAACATCATCAGTACTTTCTTTCAAGTTAAGGTACGTTTTTTGGATGCCTTAGCTTGGACATTTCTGCAGCCTTAGAAATATAAATTTGCAACTTAATAAATTTCCATTTTTAAAGCTTTCCATTTCTGATATATTGCATTCCAAAATCTCTAACAAACTAAAACATTACATTTCAAAATCCTGAGATGTCTAACCTATAGCTTCTTGGGCTAATTAGAAAATTCAGCAAAGTGGTGAAATACAAGTTAATGTGAAAAATCAGTAATGTTTCTAGACACAAGTAATAACATAAATGAAGAAACAATTAGGGAAAAAACTCTTTCAAAATAGTAACTAAAAGAATCAAGTGTCTAGGAATAAACTTTGCTGGGGATCTAAAGAATTTGCACACAGAAAACTACAAAACATTGCTGAAATAAATCAAAGAAGATCTAAATGGGTGGAAAAGCATGCTGTGTTCATGGATGGGAAGGATAAATGTGGTTAAGATGTCAATTCATCCCAAATTGACCTACAGATTCAAATAATACCAATCAAATTTCCAAAAACGTAATATGAAGACTTAGGAAATTTAACTATCAACTTTATTTGAAAGAGAAAGAGACCTCAAATATCTAACAATATCCTAAAAAAGAAAAGAAGAACAAAATGGGAGGTCTAATGCTTTCTTCATTTTATAACTTATTATAGAAGTCACAGTAGTCAAAACAGTATGGTACAGGCACAAAGAAAGATATATTGATCAATGGAACTGAATGAAGAGTTCAAAGACAGACCACCAAATCTATAGTAAAATTGATCTTCAACACACGGCCCTCACATCCACTGAACAGGGACCATATAGATTTTTAAATAAATGAGCCTGGATATCAATAGCACAAAGAATAAAAGAATCCTTACCTTGCACCCTATTCAAAAATTAAAGAGGATCAAAGACCTAAGTATAAAAGCAATTACCACAAAAATCCTAGAAAAAATATGGGAAAACATCTTCAAAACCTAGTAATAGGAGGTAGTTTCTTTAACTATACAACCAAAGCACAAGCAATTAAAACAAATAGATTAATGAGAACTCAAAATAAAAAACTTCTCTGCTTCAAAGTACTTTGCAATAAAGGTGAAGGAACAGCCAAGTGAATGGGTGAAAATGTTTGGAAACCACATATTGGATAAATGTTTGATATCATGAATACACAAAGAAATCATGATTCAACAACAAAAGAACAAACAACCCAATAATGAAATGGATAAGATATGAATAGACATTTTTTCTGAAGAGCTTATACAAATGGCTAAAAAGCACATAATGAAGAAATGCTCATCTTTATTATCCCTTTAAGAAAAATGTAAATCAAGACTGCAATGAGGTACTGCCTCACATCTATAAGAATGACTGCTACTAAACAAAGAGAAAACTATAAATGTTGGAGAGGATGTGGAGAAATCAGAACAAGTTTACACTGCTGGTGGGAATTTATAATGGCACAGCTGCTGTGGAGGACAGATTTGTGGTTTCTTAGAAAAATAAATATTATGTTGCCCTATTACACAGCAATACCACTACGTGGCATGTACCCAGAAGAGCCGAAAACAGTAACACATTTGTGCAGTATTTTGGTTCGCTAAAGCTTTCAGAATTAATATGCCAGAAATAAAATGGCTTTTAAAAAGGAAATTTATTTAATTGCAAGTTTACTGCTCTATGGCTATAAAAATGTCCCAACCGAGACATCCAGAGTAAGATACCTTGACTCAATAAAAGCAGATGGATCTGGAATACCTCTGTAAACTCAGATCTCCTGTTCTTTGGGCTTCTATTTGCAAACAGCTTATATGGAGGCATTTTCTTTCTACATCTCCAAATGACTGTGTCTCATGCTGGCTCTGGTTGCTCTGAAGCTTTTTCAAAAATGGTTCCCTCTTAAAGGATTCCAGTAAGTGAGCTCACCTTGAGTGGGTGGAGACAGATCTCCATGTAAACAACCCAACCAAAAGGTGTCACCCACAATTGGATGGGTCACACTTCCAAGTAAAGAATAAAAATGATCTCACCCACAATATTGAATCAGGATTAAAGAACATGGCTTTTCTGTGGTATGCCACAGATTCAAACTAGAGTACACACTAACATGTATAGTAGTATTATTAATTGTTGTCAAAAGTTGTAAACAATCCAAATGCTCACCAACAGAAAAGTGCATAAACAAATTCTTCCAGACCAAAAAGGGGAATATAAATGTAACAAAATAAGGTATCAGAGGCTATTCTCGAGGCAACTCTTACACAAGCTTCAGATAAATATTACTAATTACTATGGTTTGCCAAACCCTAATAGTTCTAGTTCGAAAGGATTATATGCCCTACAAAGGACAAGTTTTAATCCTGATCCATCTTGTGGAGGTAGCCTTTTCTTTTAATCCCTATTTAGTACTGTAGATTGGAAACTTGATTAGATTCTTTCTATAGAGATGTATTCACCCAATTTTGGGTATTAAGCTTTGACTAGAGGGAGATGTGACTCCACCCATTCCAGGTGGATCTTGGTTAGTTTATTGGAATCCTTTAAAAGAGGAAACATCTTTTGGAAAGAGTGGAAGAATCATTAGAACCATGAGAGTGCACAGAGCCGGAGAACTTTGCAGATGAAGAAGGAAAATGCCCCTGGGGGAGCTTCATGAAACAAGAAGCCTGAAGAGAAAGCTAGCAGATTTTGTCATATTCACCAGGTGCCCTTCCAGTTGAGAGAAACCATGAACTTCATCAGCCTTTCTTGAGGGAAGGTAACCTCTTATTGGTGCCTTAACTTGGGAATTTTTATAGAATTGCTTTATTCAGGACAATTTCCTGGTCTTCGGACTGTACACTTAGAACCTAATGAATTTCCCCTTTTAAAACCTGTTCTGTTTCTGGTAAATTGCTTGTGTCAAAGACCTGAGACCCCGGCAGTGCCCACTCATTCTTTGGACCCTTGGAGATCTTTCCATATCCCAGGGGTTCTTTTAAAATGGAAAATATTCATGTTTAATTGAGTGACAAAGTAAGACCTGACTTCTACACTGAAAGTCTCCAGCATTTGCTAAGACCTGCTATGTGCCAGGCACTGTACTGGGTACAGCCCCAGTGATCAACCAACAAACTCTTTTGGTGACTTTTGAAGATGGTGTGTTAGCAGAATCACCACATCACTGATGAGAACTAAGACCTGTGGGGTAAAATGGCATCACACTTAAAAATCATGGAAGTAGAATCCAATCTATGGAAAAAACTAGTTTTGTTCTCATGTATTCAGAAATATTTATTGCAATTACTATAAAAATGAGACATTGGAGAGAGTTTAAGAGGTCAACAGTGAGTGGAAATATATTTTGGTTCATTCAAATGATGTATCCTTTTGCAGTATGAAATCTCATGTTTGCAAATTTGTACACATGTGGGAAAATGCTTATAATATAATGTTGAAAGACACAGAGCTGCATATTTGGTACAATGTCACTTGGTAATAGATAAAAATATAGATGAAATGCACTGACATATTGAGAGGGGTTGTATCAAATCCATACGTATTCCCAAGGAGGAAGATGGAGGGAAGAAGTAACCCCCCACATTTCAGTCTCTTTGTGTGGATCATATGGTTTTGCTATCCACCAGACCTAAAAGAAATCTTTGTCATAATATCAGTTGGATACAAAATCAGGAAACAGCTCAAGGATTAAAACCAAGAGTAATCACCTTTAAATAGTAAATGTACCTTGTGCAAAAATCGTCACAAGATAAAAAAAAGCTAGGAAATAATGGCCTATCCTAAGAAACAGGATAAAATCCATGAAATATCAATGGAAAAGAATAAACTATGGTCATACCATATGAAAAATTTAAAATAATAATCCCCAAAATATTGAAGGAGGTTAAGGGAAATACAAAGAAAGAAAAAAAGGATATCAGAAAAACAATGAATGAATAGTATGAGATTCTAAATAAAGATGTAGAAATTTTAAGAAGGAACAAAACAGAGCTACTGGAGTTAGAAAAAAAGATAAATGAACTAAAAAGATTCCCTAGAAGATTACAGCAGCGGTTGGAGCTGACAGAAAATAGAATCAGTGAATTCAAATACAAGACAATTGAAATGAGTCAGGCTGAAAGCTGAAATACAAAAACATAACTAAGAAAAACAAAAATTACCCAAGAGGAGGATCCAAGTGGCCAATTAGGGAGAAACTGGGCTCACTTCCCTCCCAGCAGAAAACACTTGGAGACAGGAAAAGTATTTCTGGAAAGAGTTCTGGGGCTCTGGAGATTTGGAGAAGGGCTGTACAACACCTAGAAAAGTACAGGACTAGTAGAGAGAGAAGCTGCATTGAGGATTATTGAAGCTTCAATAACCCTCTGTTCTACTTTGCTAGCTGCCAGAATGCAATATATCAGAAACAGAATGACTTTTAAAAAGATAAATTTAATAAGTTGCTAGTTTATAGTTTTAAGGCCAAGAAAATGTCCCAGTTAAAACAAGGATATAGAAATGTCCAATCTAAGCCATCCAGGGAAAGATACCTTGGTTCAAGAAGGCTGATAGACATTCAACATTTCCATCACAGTTAGAAGATCACATGGTGAACATGGTGGCATCTGCTGGCTTTCCCTCCAGACTACTTGCTTCATGAAGCTCCCCAAGAAGCAGTTTCCTTCTTCATCTCCAAAGGTCATTGGCTGGTAAACTCTTTGCTTTGTGGTTCTGTAATGTTCTGCTTTGGCATTCAAGTGGCACTAAAAAGGGACACTTTCCAAAGTGTTTCCTCTTTTAAAGGATTAATGGGTGGAGTCATAACTCCATGGAATATATCTCTTCAAAAGCTACATCTACAATTGGGTGGGTCACATCTTCAAGGGAACAATCAAGATGCTCCCATCCAGCAATGTTGAATGAGGATTAAAGGACATGATTTTCTGGGGTACACCACAGATTCCAACTGGCACAGTCTCCTCATCTCTGACCTCTGTAGCAAAACCGTACCATCAGGGCCGAAAGATTCAGAATGTCCAGTCCCTGGTGGTAGGTAGTTGCAGAATGAGGCAGCTACAAAGACAGGGAAAGACACAGTCTAGAACCTTTCCAGGTTTATACTGGAAAATCTGGAATGTTGGGATATGCAGATTCAACATGCCCTGCCTGGCACTGCAGTGTGATTTTCTGGAATCAGCAGGGGGCTAAGAACAAACCCTGCCTTATTGAGGGGCTGAGAGAAAGGGGATGCCAGCTGTGTCATCTGATGGCAGGCAAAGAAAGTGCATCTTTGGCAAGAATCCAAAGCTTTTTACCTGATCTTCTCTCCCCAGGGTGCTGTGGAACTGGTGTGAACCCTCTTTATGGGTCACATGCCTGTTTGGGTAATACTGACAAAATAAGTAGCAAAGAATAAAATTAACATGAAGCCAACCAATAACAAAATCTTAGAAAAGAGAATCTGAGCATAGAAAACTCACTTTGATAACTTGATGTCCAGACATCAAAAAATTACAAGCTGACACTAAGAAAGAGGATAATATGGCCCATTCAAAACAGTAAATTAAAAAGTAAGAGAAGATACACAACTTAGAATAACCAATCAAGGGTGTTCAAACAAATCTCCTAAATCAATTCAAGAGGCTGGCTGAAGAGATAAAGAATATTAGGAGGCTATTGGGTGAACATAAACAGAATTTTGTAGCAGGTAAAGCAAAACAATGGCTTTTGTAGAGTTAAAGTAAAAACAGATGAAGTTAAAAATATACTAGAGGCATGCAACAGCAGATTTGAAAAGGCAGAAGAAAGGATAAGCAAAGTAGAAGACAGAGCACATAAATTATAACAGGCAAAAGAACAGATAAAAGAAAGAATGGGACAAATAAAGCAAAATCTCAGGGAATTGATTGACAATGCAAAGTACACTAACATTCAGATCATAGCAGTTCCAGATGAAGAGAAGGAGAAAAGAGCAGAAGGAATACTTAAAGGAAATAATAAAAAATCTGCCAACACTTATGAAAGATGTAGACATAGAACTCCAAAAATCCCAATACATACCAACTTAAGAACCTGAATAGACCTATTCTAAGGCATATATAAATAAGAAGGTCAAATACCACTAATAAGCAGAATTATGAAACAAGGATAAGCAGTTTCTTATATATAATGCTCAACAAGATTAAGTGCTTCTTTTTCATCAGAAATCATGAGGTGAGAAGGCAGTAGTAAGACAAATTTAAGACACTTAAAGAGAAAAACTGGCAGTAAAGAATTCTCTATCTAGCAAAACATTCCTTCAAAACTGAGGGAAATGTCACACAATTCTTCTGTGTTCTCCACACTGCACCCTCCTCTGGTGCTCCAAGGCCTATCTGATCTGTACCCCATCCCAATGGACCCCACACTGCACCTCCAAACCCTGCACTCAAAATTCATTCTCACAAACACAAGTTTAGCATCCCCAACGCATTCCTATACCTGCATTGCAACTTGTCACTTCATAGTTGTGCCCCTCCCTATGCCCCACATCCTATTCCACATCCATCCTGCAAATACAAAGCTTTAGATTACTGGGGGAAATCAACGTCCAGAGTAACCCTATCAAGATATTTACATGCCTCAAAGGCAACAAAATATCACTAAGCATAAGAAAAGCAGACAGATATAGCCTAGTCTAACAATCAAATTTAAACACAGACTTTGGAACAATTAATGAAAGATGTTCATGTAACTCTACTAAATAAAATCAATGGCAGTCTAATGACATAAAGGAGATCAAGAAGACACTGAAAGAGCATTAAGAACATGTAATGACTTTTTAAATGGATAAGGGAAATATTCTGAAGGAGTTGTGATGAGGTTGATAGAGAAGGCCTAGAATGCTTTGAAGAGACTGTTGATAGAACTGTGGACTCTAAAGATACTTCTGATAAGGTCTTAGACAGAAACGAGGTACATGTGATTGTAAACTGAAAGTAAGGCAATTCTTGTTTTAAAATGGTAGGTAATCTGGTAAAGTTGATTACTGGCTTTCGCTGGAAGGCAGATTTTAAAATCCATGAACTTGGATATCTAGCAGAAGAGATTTCCAAATTTAATGCTTGTGGTGACACCACCTATGACAGTTATCATTTGCCCAGCAAAGAATTGGTGTGGGAAGAAAAAAACCTATGACTGAAAGTCAGAAAACAAGGAGTCTCTGACCCGAGAGATAGTCAGAGCCCTGAGTTCACTTTTTGTTAGCTATTTAACAGGTAAAGGGGCTGTGTGGAGTTAAGCTATCCATTGAAAACCAGGGAGTGTTCCTGTTGGCCTTGAGGAGGTATCTTTAATTTTAAGAACAAAGCAAGAATTTCCCCACGAGAAGGAAGATATTTTCTAGATAAGCAAATGCAAATAGATGGATAGGCAAATGGAACAGACAGACAAAGCAAACATCTTAAGCTGTTTTCAGCTTAAGAAACAGATAGACAAGAGTAGTGGTTTTCCACTGTTTGAGGATATGCAAACACAGAGCAAGTTTACAAACGCTCTGTGCTTGCTAAATAGAAAGACAACAAGAGTGCTGTAGGACCTGCATAAACAGAACCAATGCCTATCTCAACTGGGGGTCTAAGAAAAGGGAAATAGTGAAAGTAAAATGTTTGCATGTGCAGAATCATGGAGGCTGGGGTCTGAAGTCAAGAAGTGTCAGACCAGGGGAGTGGACACATCCAAGCACATGGAGAGGGTGAATTTTCAGTGAAGGCAGAGAATACTCCTTCCACCTCGATCCAGTGGAAAAGATGTGGTACCACAGGTATTGGAGAGCGTGGAGCACACTCCTTGGGGATTTGGGAGAGTCTGGATGCCACCATAAGGAGGGGTGAGCATGTGCCATGAAGATGGCAGAGAGCATTGGTACTGCCGTGATGCTTGGAGAGGATGGAGTTGAGAAAAAGGTAATCTCCCCAATTTCACCCAAAATTGCATAAGAAGAGAGGCAGGCCACTATGTAGGCCCTTGGAAAGGGTGGGACTGCCACTTTCTAAAGCCCAGAAGATAAATGACTTTCAGCCTTTGAAATCTAGTGGAGTTTGTTCTGCAGGTTTTAAAAACTCCTCAGGTCCAGTGACCCCTGTGTTCGTTCCAATTTCTCCCTATGAAAATAGGGGTATTTATCCTATGACTGTCCCTCCTCTGTATGTTGGATTCAAGTAATTTGTTCTGAGCTTTACTGGACCAGAGCTAGAGGAGAATTTTGTCTTAGAACAGACCATGCCTGTAACAGACTTTGATGAGACTTTGTACTGTTTTTAACCTTTTATTGTTGAAGATTGATATTATCCAGAGAACTTTCTCTAATCACAGTGGAATAAAGTTGGAAATCAATAATCACCAAAGAACGAGAGCTTTCACAATTATATGGAGATTAAACAATGCACACTTAAATAATCAGTGCATTAAGGAAGAACTTGCTAGAGAAATCAGTAAATATATGGAGATGAATGATAATGAGAAAATGATATATTAAAATTTATGGTATGGGTAGGGCACAGGGGCCCATCAGGTAGAGTTCTCACCCACCGTGTTGGAGACCCAGGTTCAATTCCCAGTTCCTGCCCATGAAATAAATAGATAGATAGATAGATAGATAGATAGATAGATAGATAGATAACTTATGGGATTAGGCACAGGCAGTGCTGAGAGGGAAATTTATTGTCCTAAATATTTATATTAAAAAATACAAGCATAAGCTGAACTTGAGGATTTAACAGGTCACCTAGAGAATTTAGAAAAAGAACAACAAACTAACCCCAAAGCAAATAAAAGAAAAGAAATAATAAAGCCTAAAGCAGAAATAAGCAAACTGGGGAACTGTTCTAGTTTCCTAGCTGTTAGAATGCAATATACCAGAAATGGAATGGCTTTTAAAAGAGGGAATTTAATGAGTTGCTAGTTTTCAGTTCTAAGGCCTAGCTAATGTCCCAACTAAAGCAAGTCTATAGAAATGTCCAATCAAAGGTTTCCAGGAAAAGATACCTTGGTTCAAGAAGGTCGATGAAGTTCAAGGTTTCTCTCTCAAGTGGAAGGGCACATGGTGAACACAGTCAGAGTTTCATCTGGAAAGGCACACGGTGAACATGGTCTGGGTTCCCCTCTCATCTGGAAGAGCACATGGTGAGCATGGCGTCATCTGCTAGCTTCTCCTGGCTTCCTTTACATGAAGCTCCATGGGAGGCATTTTCCTTCTTCATCTCCAAAAGTCACTGGTTTGTGGGCTCTCTATTTCTCATGGATATGTCATTCTCTGATCTTCCTGAATCCCTTCCATTCTCCAAAATGTTTCCTCTGTTATAGGACTCCAGAAAGTTATCAAGACCCACCCAAATGGGTGGAAACATGTCATCACGTAATCCATTTTAACAACAACTCTTGACTAAATCACATCATCCAGGGAGATTATCTGATTACAGTTTCATACATACAGTATTGAATAAGGATTGTTCTACCTTTACGAAATGGGATTTTGATTAAAACATGGCTTTTCTAGGGGACATACATCCTTTCAAACTAGCACAGGAACAGTAAAACAATAGAAAGAATCAACAAAATTAAAAGTTGGTTCTTTGAGAAAATTTATAAAATTTATGGTACACCAGGTAGATTAACAAAGCAGACCAAAGAGAAGACACAAATAAATAAAATCAGAAATGAGAGGGGGGTTGTTATCATAGATCATAAAGAAATTTAGAAAATTATAAGAGAATATTATGAACAACTATATGACAACAAACTAGATAACTTAAATGAAATGGACAAATTCCTAGAAACAAATGAATTACTTATATTGACTCAAGAAGAAATAGAAGGTCCCAGGTAATCAGTTAAAAATAAAGATATCTAATCAGTCCTCAAAAATCCTTCATGCAAAAAATAAAAAACACTGGACCTCATAGCTTCACAGGAGATTTTTTGAATCTTTCCAAAAAGAATTGACACCAATCCTGCTCAAACTCTTCCAAAAAGTTGAAGAAATAAAAACACTACCTAACGCATTTTATGAAATTAATATCACTCTAATGCCAAAATCAGATAAAATGATACAAGAAAAGAAGACTACAGACCAATCTCCCTAACATAGATGCAAAAATCCTTAACAAAATACTAACAAATCATACACAACATGACGTTAAAAGAATTATACATCATGATCAACAGGGATTCATACAAGGAATGCAAAAGTGATTCAACATAAGAAAATCAATCAATGTAATACAACACATTAACAAATTGAAAGGGAAAAATTACATGATCATATCGATTGATGCTGAAAAAAGAACATTTGACAAAATCCAGCATCCTTTCTGGTAAAAACACTTCAAAAGTTAGGCATCAAAGGAAACTTTCTCAATATCATAAAGTGCATATACAAGAAACACATAGCCAGCATCATACTTAATGGTGACGAATTGAAAGCATTCCCCTTGAGATTGGGGTGAGATAAGAGTGCCAATTTTCACTTCTTTTATTCAACATTGTATTAGATGTATTCACTGGAGCAATTGGACAGGGGAATGAAATCAAAGGCACCCAAATAGGAAAGGAAGAGGTAAGGTTTTATTGTTTTTGGATGACATAATCCTAGACTTGGAAAACACTGAGCAAACTACAGTAAAACTACTTGAGCTGGTAAACAAATTCAGCAAATTGGCAGGACACAGGATTGATGTGTAAGGATCAGTGATGTTTCTATGTCCAAGTGGCGACCTATCTGTGGTGACAACTAAGGAAAAGAATTCCATTCAGAATAGTGACTGGGAGAGTTATGTATTTGAGAATTAGCCTACCCAGGGATGTCAAGGACTTATACATGGCAAGTTACCAAAAAAAATGCTAAAAGAAATAGAGGGTGACCTAAGTGGATGGAAGGATATTCCATGCTCATGGACAGGAAGGTTGAATACGGTCTAGATGTCAATTTTGCCCAAGCTGATCTACAAGTTCAATGCAGTGCCAATAGAAATCCCAACAACCTACTTTGAAGATGGAAAAATTAGTTATCAAATTTATATAGAAAGTAAAGGGACCTCAGACAGCTAGGGATATCCTAAAACAAGAAGAGTGAACTGGGAAGTCTATCACTTTCTGACTTGAAAGCTTACTATAAAGGCACAGTGGTCAAAATAGCACACTGACACAAAGATAGAAGGACTGACCAGTGGAATAGAATCAAGAGTGCAGAGATTGACAACCAAATTTATGGACATTTGATTTTGCATAAGACCTCCAAACCCAGTGAATAAGAACAGAATAGTCTTTTCAATAAATTGTCATGGGAGAACTGGATTTCAATAGCCAAAAAAATGAAACAGGACCCCTACCTCACACCTTATACTAAAGTTAATTCAAAATGGATCAAAGACCCAAATATCAGGTCTCTTTTCATAAAGTGCATATATGAAAAACATAAAACTTCCTGAAACAAGTATAGTGAAACATCTTCAAGATCTAGTTACAGGAGATAGCTTCTTAAACTTTACACCTAAAGTACAAGCTGTGAAAGAAAAAAAATAGTTAAATGGGAACTCCTTAAAATCAAGAGCTTCCATGCCTCAAAAGGACTTTGTTAAAAAGAAGAAGCAGCAGCAAACTCAATGGGAGAAAATATTTGGAAACCACATACCAGTTAAAGTCTTGATATTCTGTGTACATGAAGAAAATACAGCTCACAAACAAAAGAACAAAAACCAAATTATAAATGGGCAGAGGAAGTGAATAGGCACTTTTCTGAAGAACAAATACAGATAGCTTAAAAGAACATGAAGAGCTGCTCCTCTTCATTGGCTATAAGGTAAATGCAAATCAAGGCAACAATGTGATATCACCTCACACTTATAAGTGTGGCTACCATTAAATGAACAAGAAAGTATACATGTTGAAGGGAATGTGGAAAAATTGGAATGTAAAATAGTTCAACTGCTGTGGAAATCAGTTTGGTGGTTCCTCAGGTAATTAAAATATTGAGTTGCTCTATGACCCAAAAATAGCAATACTCAATATATACCCAAAAGAGTTGAGGTTACTAACACGAACAGGTATTTGCAAATGTTCATAGCAGCATTATTCACAATTGCCAAGAGATGGAAACCATCTAGGTGCTCATCAACAGAGGAGTGAATTAAAAAATGTGGTGTGGGGGCCAAGATGGTGGCTTAGCAATGTGCACGTTTTAGTTCATCCTCCAGAACAACTACTAAATAACCAGAAACAGTACAGAACAGCTCCCGAAGCCATGTCAGTGACCAGACACACAGCGTAGCCCAGTCTGGACCAGCTGGACTGGCTGCAAACATCCCCCAAACCGTGAGTTCCCCAAGCCACGGTGGCCAGTGCCTGGCGTCCCTCCCACACAGGCGACTTCCCAGAGGGAAAGGAAAGAGACTCTAAACTGGTCAAGGAGGAGTTCACTCATTGGGCTCATGGAAAAAGAGTAAAGGGGAGGAAACAGAAGTTTTAGTGGCTGTGTTTCTGCGAGACTTGGCAGCCTGTGGATTCAGCAGTGGGATGTCTCAGGCTGCAACTGTCCCAGGCATAGGCAGACACGGGCTGCTTTCAGGGTTCTCTCCCAACTGTGCCTTCCCCAGGGGAGGAGTGAAGCCCAACTCAGGTGAAATCTCTCTCTCAAGGAATTCAGACCCCAGGGCTTGGCAATTTGAAGCCATTAAGAGCAGCCTACAACCTCTCCTCTGTCTCCACCACGCCCCCAGCAGGGAGAGTCTTCCAAAGTTAAAAGTGTCGCAACATCTTTTGTTGGTGTGACCGGCAGGCAGACGCGCCTAATACTGGGCAGGATAAGAAAAATAGAGGCCAGAGACTTCACAGGAAAGTCTTTTAACCTACTGGGTCTCACCCTCAGGGAAAACTGACGCAGGTGACTCCTTCCCCCTGATAGGAGGCCAGTTTATTGCAGGAAAACACAGCTGGAGTCTAGAATACCTATGTAGACCCTATGTATGGTGGGGAGGGAAAAGGCACCATACAAGCAGGGCAAGAAAAAAGAAAACAAGAACTGAAAAATTATCCTCCGTTAAACAAAACCTAAGCTAGAGGTCCAGAAAAAGCTGAACTGAAGGACAAAGAACAGATAGACAACAAATTCATCTAGCAAGAAAACCCTAGGTAAGAGAAGTGAAAGCAATCTCCAGAATAAGCTAATTAAGGTAATTAACTGTCTAGATGCCAGCAAAAAACAAATCACACCAGGAAAATTGAAGATATGGCCCAGTCAAAGGAACAAACCAATAGTTCAAATGAGATACAAGAGCTGAAACAACTAATTCAGAATGTACAAACAGACATGGAAAACCTCATCAGAAACCAAATCAATGAATTGAGGGAGGATATGCAGAAGGCAAGTAATGAACAAAAAGAAGAAATGGAAAGTGAAAAAACAAATCATGGAACTTATGGGGATGAAAGGTACAGTAGAAGAGATGAAAAAAACAATGAAACCTACAATGGTAGATTTCAAGAGACAGAGGTTAGGATTAGTGAATTGGAGGATGGAACATCTGAAATCCGACAAGATACAGAAACTATAGGGAACAAAATGGAAAAAATATGAGCAGGGACTCAGGGAAATTAATGATAATATGAAGCACACAAATATATGTGTTGTGGGTGTCCCAGAAGGAGAAGAGAAGGGAAAAGGAGAGAAAAACTAATGGAAGAAATTATCGCTGAAAATTTCCCAACTCTTACGAAAGAACTAAAATTACAGATGCAAGAACTGCAGCATACCCCAAAGAGAATAGATCCAAATAGACGTTCTCCAAGACACTTACTAGTCAGAATGTGAGAGGTCAAAGAAAAGAGAGAATCTTGAAACCAGCAAGTGAAAAGCAATCCATCACATACAAGGGAAACCCAATAAGACTATGAGTAGATTTCTCAGCAGAAACCATGGAGGCGAGAAGACAGTGGGATGATATATTTAAATTACTAAAAGAGAAAAACTGCTAACCAAGAATTCTATACCCAGCAAAATCGTCCTTCAATAATGAGGGAGAAATTTAAAAAAATTTCAGACAAAAAGTCACTGAGAGAATTTGTGACAAAGAGACCAGCTGTGCAAGAAATATTAAAGGGAGCACTAGAGACAGATATGAAAAGACAGAAGAGAGAGGTGTGGAGAAGAGTGTAGAAAGAAGGAAAATTAGACATGACATATAAAATACAAAAGGCAAAATGGTAGAGGAAAGTACTACCCAAACAGTAATAACACTAAATGTTAATGGATTGAACTCCCCAATCAAAAGACATAGACTGGCAGAATGAATTAAAAAACAGGATCCTTCTATACGCTGTCTACAGGAAACACATCTTAGACCCAAAGATAAACATAGCTTGAAAGTGAAAGGTTGGGAAAAGTTATTTCATGCAAATAACAACCAAAAAAGAGCAGGATTAGCTATACTAATATCCAACAAATTAGACTTCAAATGTAAAACAGTTAAAAGAGACAAAGAAGGATACTATGTACTAATAAAAGGAACAATCCAACATGAAGACATAACAATCATAAATATTTATGCACCGAACCAGAATGCCCCAAAATACACGAGGCAAACACTGCAAACACTGAAAAGGAAAATAGACACATCTACCATAATAGTTGGAGACTTCAATTCCCCACTCTCATCAATGGGCAGAACATCTAGACAGAAGATCAATAAAGAAAGAGAGAATTTGAATATTACAATAAATGAGCTAGACTTAACAGATATTTATAGGACATTACACCCCACAACAGCAGAATACACATTTTTCCCAAGTGCTCATGGATCATTCTCAAAGATAGACCATATGCTGGGTCACAAAGCAAGTCTTGACAAATTTAAAAAGATTGAAATCATACAATACACTTTCTCAGATAATAAGGGAATAAAGTTGGAAATCAATAATAGGCAAAGTGCCAGAAAATTCACAAATATGTGGAGGATCAACAACACACTCTTAAACAACCAGTGGGTCAAGGAAGAAATTATAAGAGAAATCAGTAAATATCTCGAGGCAAACGAAAATGAAAACACAACATATCAAAATTTATGGGATGCAGCAAAGGCAGTGCTAAGAGGGAAATTTCTTGCCCTAGAGGTCTATATCAAAAAAGAAGACAGGGCAAAAAAATTCTGGAATTAACTGTCCACTAGGAAGAACTGGAGAAAGAACAGCAAACTAACCCCAAAGCAAGCAAAAGCAAAGAAATAACAAAGATTAGAGGAGAAATAAATGAAATTGAGAACATAAAAACAATTGAGAAAATCAATAAAACTAGAAGTTGGTTCTATGAGAAAATCAGTAATACTGATGGGCCCTTAGCAAGATTGACAAAAAGAAGAAGAGAGAGGATGCAAATGAATAAGATCAGATATGGAAGAGGAGAAATAACCACTGACCCCACAGAAATAAAGGAGGTAATAACAGGATACTATGAACAACGTTATGCCAATAAATACAACAATGTAGATGAAATGGACAACTTCCAAGAAAGGTATGAACAACCAACTTTGACTCAAGATGAAATAGATGACCTCAACAAACCAATCCCAAGTAAAGAAATTGAATCAGTCATTAAAAAGCTTCCCAAAAAGAAACGTCCAGGACCAGACGGCTTCACATGTGAATTCTACCAAACATTCCAGAAAGAATTAGTACAAATCCTGTTCAAACTCTTCAAAAAAATTGAAGTGGAGGGAAAGCTACCTAATTCATTCTATGAAGCCAAAATCACCTTCATTCCACAACCAAGCAAAGATATTACAAAGAAAGAAAACTACAGACCAATCTCTCTAATGAATATAGATTCAAAAATCCTTAACAAAATTCTAGCAAATCCAATCCAGCAACACATTAAAAGAATTATACATTATGACCAAGTAGGATTCATCCCAGGTATGCAAGGATGGTTCAACATAAGAAAATCAATTAATAGAATACACCATATCAACAAATCAAAGCAGAAAAATCACATGATCATCTCATTGATACAGAGAAGGCAATGACAGAATTCAACATCCTTTCCTGTTGAAAACAATTCAAAACAGGAATACAAGGGAATTTCCTTAAAATGATAAAGGGAATATATGAAAAACCCACAGCTAATATCGTCCTCAATGGGGAAAAACTGAAAACTTCCCCCTAAGATCAGGAACAAGACAAGGATATCCATTATCACCACTGTAATTCAACATTGTGTTGGAAGTTCTAGCCAGAGCAATTAGACAAGAAAAAGAAATACAAGGCATCAAAATTGGAAAGGAAGAAGTAAAACTATCACTGTTTGCAGATGATGTGATACTATATGCTGAAAACTCTGCAAATCCACAGCAAAACTGCTAGAGCTAATAAACGAGTACAGCAAAGTGGCAGGTTACAAGATCAACATTCAAAAATCTGTAGTGTTTCTACACACTAGTAATGTACAATCTCAGGGGGAAATCAAGAAATGAATTCCATTTACAATTGCAACTAAAGGAATAAAATACTTAAGAATAAATTTAACTAAAGAGACAAAAGACCTATACAAAGAAAACTACAAGAAACTGTTAAAAGAAATCACAGAAGACCTAAAAAATGGAAGGGCATACCATGTTCATGGATTGGAAGACTAAATATAGTTAAGATGTCAATTCTACCTAAATTGATTTACAGATTCAATGCAATACCAATCAAAATCCCAACAACTTACTTTTCAGAAATAGAAAAACCAATAAGCAAATTTCTCTGGAAGGGCAGGGTGCCCCGAATTGCTAAAAGTATCTTAAGGAAAAAAAAAACGAAGCTGGAGGTCTCACGCTGCCTGACTTTAAGGCATATTATGAAGCCACAGTGGTCAAAACAGCATGGTATGGCATAAAGATAGATATATTGAACAATGGAATCGAATAGAGTGCTCAGATATAGACCCTCTCATCTATGGACATTTGATCTTTGATAAGACAGTCAAGCCAACTCACCTGGGACAGAAAAGTCTCTTCAATAAGTGCTGCCTAGAGAACTGGATATCCATATGCAAAAGAATGAAAGAGGACCCGTATCTCACACCCTATACAAAAGTTAACTCAAAATGGATCAAAGATCTAAACATCAGGTCTAAGACCATAAAACAGTTAGAGGAAAATGTAGGGAAATATCTTATAAATATTATAATTGGCGACGGTTTTATAGACCTTACTCCTAAAGCAAGAGCACTGAAGAAATAAATAAATAAATGGGAACTTCCCAAAATTAAACACTTTTGTGCATCAAAGAACTTCATCACGAAAGTAAAAAGACAACCTACACAATGGGAGACAATATTTGGAAATGACATATCAGATAAAGGTCTAGTATCCAGAATTTATAGAGAGATTGTTCAACTCAACAACAAAAAGACAGCAAATCCAATTACAAAATGGGAAAAAGACTTGAACAGACAACTCTCAGAAGAGGAAATACAAATGGCCAAAAGGCACATGAAGAGATGTTCAACGTCCCTGGCCATTAGAGAAATGCAAATCAAAACCACAATGAGATATCATCTCACACCCACCAGAATGGCCATTATCAACAAACAGAAAATGACAAGTGCTGGAGAGGATGTGGAGAAAGAGGCACATTTATTCACTGTTGGTGGGAATGTCAAATGGTGCAACCACTGTGGAAGGCAGTTTGGCAGTTCCTCAAAAAGCTGAATATAGGATTGCCATATGACCAGCAATACCATTGGTTGGTATCTACTCAGAGGACATAAGGGCAAAGACACAAACGGACACTTGCACACTAATGTTTATAGCAGCAGTATTTACAATTGCAAGGAGATGGAAACAGCCAAAATGTCCATCAACAGACGAGTGGCTAAACAAACTGTGGTGTATACATACTATGGAATATTATGCAGCTTTAAGACAGAATAAATTTATGAAGTATGTAACAACATGGATGGACCTTGAGGACATTATGCTGAGTGAGACTAGCCAAAACTAAAGGACAAATACTGTATGGTGTCATTGATATGAACTGACATTAGTGAATAAACTTGGAATATTTTGTTTGTAACAGAGACCATCAGGAGACAGAAATAGGGTAAGATATTGGGTAATTGGAACTGAAGAGATACAGACTGTGCAACAGGACTAGATACAAAAACTCAGAAATGGACAGCACAATACTACCTAACTGCAATATAATTATGTTAAAACACTGATTGAAGCTGCATGTGAGAATGATAGAGGAAGGAGGGCTGGGGACATAAATGAAATCAGAAGGTAAGATAGATGTTAAAGATTAAGATGGTAAAATCTAGGAACGCCTAGTGTGTATAATAATAGTGAAATGTACAAGGTATAATTTTAAAAATGTTTTTACATGAGGAAGAACAAAGAATGTCACTATTGCTGAGTCTCCATTCATTCCAAGATCTCTGTCCCCCGTTGTCAGGAAGGTCCACACCCCTGGGAGTCATGTCCCATGTAGAGAGGGGTAGGGTGGTGAGACTGCTCATTGTGTTGGCTGGAGAGAGGGGAGCCAATATTTTCAGTAGAAAATAGATGGTAATTAATATTTTAAAATGTCACCTTCTGTGTGAGACTAAAGCATAAAATGTTTATTAGTTACAAAATTTATATATTGACTAGTGCATTTCCTAATATAACTTATGTAGATAGTTTGATTGAATGTCATATGTACTTGGAATCTCAGGAGGTCATGAGATTTTGCTGGTTTGTCCAGAGTGATGCCCCAATGAATCCCAGAGTGATTCGATCAGTGAGTGGAAAAGTATCTGCAAAGCCCCCTTCAGGGAGTGGTGAGAACAGGGAGAAATTCAACTTCCCCAAGTTGAATTCTTGATATTCTCACAAGCAGTGTGGACAACCAAAGCTATAGGGAGAGCCCCCAGTCTTGGGGTTTGTTCATATGAAACTTAACCCCACAAAGGATAGGTCAAGTCTACTTAAAATTTAGGCCTAAGAGTCACCCCCAAGAGAGCCTCATTTGTTGCTCAGAAGTGGCCCCTCTCTCCAGCCAACACAATGAGCAGTCTCACCACCCTACCCCTCTCTACGTGGGACATGACTCCCAGGGGTGTGGACCTTCCTGGCAACGGGGGACAGAGATCTTGGAATGAATGGAGACTCAGCATCAAGGGATTGAGAAAAACCCTAGAATGAGGTGAGACTTAGCATCAAGGGATTGAGAAAACCTTCTTGAACAAAAGGGGGAAGAGGGAAATGAGACAAAGTGTCAATGGCTGAGAGATTCCAAACAGAGTCGAGAGGTTATCCTGGAGGTTATTCTTATGCATCAAGCAGATATCATCTTGTTATTCAAGATGTAATGGGGAGGCTGGAAGGAACTGCCTGAAAATGTAGAGCTGTGTTCCAGTAGCCATGTTTCTTGAGGATGACTGAATGATACAGATGTCACAATGTGACTGTGTGATTGTGAAAAACTTGTGTCTGATGCACTTTTTATCTACCTTGCCAACAAAGGAGTAGAACATATGGAATAAAAATAAACCACAGGGGGAACAAATGCTAAAATAAATTTAGTTTAAATGCTAGTGATCAATGAAAGCAAGGGGTAAAGGGTATGGTACGTATAATCTTTTTTTCTTTCCTGTGTTCGTTTTATTTCTTTTTCTATTGTCTTTTTATTTCTTTTTATGAATTAATGCAAATGTTCTAAGAAAGGATGAATATGCAACTAAGTGGTGATATTGTGAATTATTGATTATGTATATTGTTTTATTTTGTTTCTTTATGTTTTTAATTAATAAATAATTTTTTAAAAAGATGAAGTATACATATAATGGAATATTACACAGCGCTTAGAAAAAATGATATCCCAAAACATATGACAATGTGGATGTACCTTGAGGACACAATGCTGACTGAAATAATTCAGACACAAAAGGTCATATACTGTATGATTCCATTATTATGATTCTGATAAAGCCATCAGTGTTTTGGATCAGCTAAGAGGAATAATCTGAGTTGTGGGTATGGTAGCCCATGACAAACTCTAGGAATTGTTCTACAGCTGCTTGTTGATACGTGCTTTGAAAATTGCTGGATTTTTTCCTTTCTTTTCTTTGTGTGTGTGTATGTGTTTGTGTGTGTGTGTGTATATATATATGTTATATTGTACAATTTAAAAGCAGTTAAAACTATAGGCAAGGGCTAACCATGGTGGCTCAGAAGGCAGAGTTCTCATCTGCCATGCCAGGGATCCAGGTTCATTTCCTGGTGCCTTCCCATGCAAAAAAAAAAACTGTAGGGAATTATAATGCTTTTAGATAAAATAAATTCCTGAAATAAAAAATTAATAAATATTTAGTGACATAGCTCACTGCTATAACAAAGTTGATATTTGTAATGACTTTTTACTTGATATTTTGAAAATGCATGTAGTTTTAACAGTTAGCCAAATATTTAAAATACTCTTTAATATTTAGAATTTAAGTTACTCTGACATCTGTTGTTGTAGTTTGCTAGCTGTTGGAATGTAATGTACCAGAAACAGAACAGCTTTTAAAAAGGGGAGTTTAATAAGCTGCGAGTTAATAGTTTTAGGCCATGGAAATGTCCCAATTGAAACAAGTCTATGGAAATGTCCAATCTAAGGCATCCAGGGAAAGATACCTTGATTCAAGAAGGCCAGTGAAGTTCAGGGTTTCTCTCTCAAGTGGAAAGGCACATAGCAAAACAGTCAGGGTTTCTCTCTCAGCAGCAAAGTCATGTGGAAAACACAGCATCATCTGCTAACTTTCTCTCCCAGCTTCCTGTTTCATGAAGCTCTCTTGGAGGCATTTTCATTCGTCATCTTCAAAGGTCACTGGCTGGTGGTCTATCTGCTTTATGTGGCTATGTCATTCTGCTCTCTCATAATCTCCTGGCTTTCTCTCTTGTCATTCATTTTTATAGGATTCCAGTAAACTAATCAAGACCCACCTGAATGGGTGGAGACATGTCTCCACCTAAACTATCTTAACAACCACTCTTGATTGAGTCAAATCTCCAGGGAAATGATCTAATTATAGATTCAAACATACAATATTGAATAGGGATTAGAAGAAACAGCTGCCTTTACAAAATGGGATTAGGATTAAAACATGGCTTTTCTAGTGTACATACATCATTTCAAACCAACACATCTGTATTTATAGATTTTTTCCTTCCTTGTTTTAATTTTTAAATGGTTTATGAAACATATTGTACAAACAATATTGTACAAATATATTATATTCTGATTACTTAGATTTTTTAATATATTTAATACATTTATGGATAATCAAAGTAAGATACCCATTCTAGGTGCTTAAGATTCCCATATGATAATTGGAAAAATGTATCTTCATGATTTTCTGAAATCGGGAAAATATTTGATAACATTGTTCATTACCATAGTAATACGGATATTTAAAAGAACTTTCTACCTAATATTTTGAGTACATTTACAGTTTTAACAGCTGATCAAATGGTGCCAAGTTAGTGTTTAATACTTAGAATCTAAGAAATTTGCTATCTGAATGTGTAGATTTTTTCCTTGTTGTCTTAATTTTAAATTGGTTTATGAAACTTACTATGCAAACACAGGCTTTACTGCAATCAAATGGATATTTAATTTAAATATGCTTATGGTTCAGCTAAGTAAGATATACATTTTTCGTAGATCTAAGTGTATTGTTTGTTTTTTTAAATAAAAAATTACAAAAAAACTTTGGGAGAGATTAATATATTCTCAGAGAAACAAATCCTGAAAGAATTTGTCAAAAGGGACTGGCCCTACACAAATACCAAAGGGACTTCTGCCAGTTGAAAAAATATATATAGGGGAGGGAGGTTCTGAGGAGGGCACACAATTGAAGAGTACCAGGAATTGTAATTTAAAGAATACAAAGAGAAAGAGGGAAAATAATATATAGATTCGTTCCAGTCTACATATATAATCAGTAATTCACAATATCATCACATAGCTGCATATTCATCATCATGATCATTTCTTAGAAC
The DNA here is from genome assembly GCA_004026745.1 of Myrmecophaga tridactyla. NCBI lineage: Eukaryota > Metazoa > Chordata > Mammalia > Pilosa > Myrmecophagidae > Myrmecophaga > Myrmecophaga tridactyla. Next base: position 1,448 of record PVIY010009184.1, on the reverse strand, counting down.
TTTTGCATCAATTCTGAAAAAGAAATTAAAAAACAACAGAAAAAAATTCATACATAACATATCCCTTACCTCTCCCTTTCATTGATCACTAGCATTTCAATCTAAATTTATTTTAACATTTGTTCCCCCATTATTTATTTTTATTCCATATGTTTTACTCATCTATTGATAAGGTAGATAAAAGGAGCATCAGACACAAGGTTTTCACAATCACACAGTCACATTGAGAAGGCTATATCATTATACAATCATCTTCAAGGAACATGGCTGCTGGAACATAGCTCTACATTTTCAGGCAGTTCCCTCAATCCTCTCCATTGCATCTTGACTAACAAGGTGAAATCCATTTAATGTATAAGAATAATCTCCAGGATAACTTCTCGAAAATGTTTGGAATCGCTCAGCCATTGACATTTTATTTTGTCTCATTTCACTCTTCCCCCTTTTGGGCGAGAAAATTTTCTCTATTCCTTGATGTTGAGTCTCAGCTCATTCTAGGATTTCTGTCCCATGTTTCTGGGAAGGTCCACACCCCTGGGAGATTTTATACTGGAATCCTATAAAAAAGAATGACAAGAGAGAAAGCCCAGAGACAATGAGAGAGCAGAACGATGTAGCCATGTAAAGCAGATAGTCCACCAGCCAATGATCCACATAGACAGGAGGAAGGCAGTGAGTTGGCTTGTTGTGTTGGCTGGAGAGAGAGGACACATCTGAGCAACAAAAGAGGTTCTCTTGGTGGTGACATTTAGGCCTAATTTTAAGTAGGCTTGACCTATCCTTTGTGGGGTTAAGTTTCATATGAACAAACCCCAAGACTGGGGGCTCAGCTTATAGCTTCGATTGTCCACACTGTGAGAATATCAAGAATTCAATTTGGGGAAGTTGAATTATCCATCATTCTCACCATTCTCCAAAGGGGACTTTGCAAGTACTTTTTTATTCACTGCTAAAATCACTCTGGGATTTATCGGGGCATCACTCTGGACAAACCAACAAAATCTCATGCCTTACTCAAGGTTCCATGTATTTATGGTGTTCAATTATGTTGTCTACATAAGTTATATTAGGAAATGCATTAGTCAAAATATAATTTTTGTACCAAACATTGTTTGCTTTAGTCTCACACATAAGTTAAAATTTGAAAATATTAATTACCATCTTTTTCCAACACCCTACAGTAATTACATTTTTTCTTCTTCCTCATGCAAAAACACTTTGTAAATTTGTAAATTTAGTCCCTATCATTATACACTCTAGGCATTCCTAGACTATACCATCTCAGATTTATCATCCTTCTTTCTTTCTGATTTTATTTGTGCCCCAGCCCTCCTCCATCTGTCATTTTCACATTCAGCTTCATCCAGTGTTTTAACATAATTGTATTACAGTTAGGTAGTATTGTGCTACCCATTTATGAGTTTTTACAATCAGTCCTGGTGTGCAAT
>PVIY010009183.1:0-73606 GCA_004026745.1 Myrmecophaga tridactyla | reverse complement strand
TGTGTTAGTTAGATTCAGTTGTCAACTTGGCCAGGTGAGCATACCTAGTCTTGTTGCTGCGGACATAAGCCAATGGTACGTGAACCTCATTTGTTGCTAATTACATCTGCAGTCGGCTAGGAGGCGTGTCTGCTGCAATGAGTGACGTTTGACTTAATTGGCTGGTGCTTAAATGAGAGACCGCAATGTAGCACAGCCTAAGCAGCTCGGCATTCCTCATCTCAGCACTTGCAGCTCAGCCCAGGCCTTTGGAGATGCAGAAAGAAGTCACCCCGGGGAAAGTTGTTGGAACTTTCCAGGGGCCTGGAGAGAAGACCAGCAGAGACCATCCTGTGCCTTCCATGTAAGAAAGAACCTCAGTGGAAAGTTAGCTGCCTTTCCTCTGAAGAACCAACAAAATAAATCCCCTTTTATTAAAAGCCAATCCGTCTCTGCATTCTGGCAGCTAGCAAACTAGAACAAGCTATGTTCACCACATGCCCTTCCTGGTTGAGAGATAAATCCTGAACTTCATCAGCCTTTCTTGAGTGAAGGTAACCTCTTGTGCCTTAATTTGGACATTTTTATAGACTTGTGTTCTAGTTTGCTAGCTCCCAGAATGCAACACACCAGAGATGCACTGGTTTTCAATAAAAGGGGATTTATTTAGTTAAAAAACATATAGTTATTCAGAGGAAAGGCAGCTAACTTTTGACTGAGGTTCTCTTTTACATGGGAAGGCACAAGGTGATCTCTGCTGGCCTTCTCTCCAGGCCTCTGGGTTCCAACAACTTTCCCCTGGGTGATTCCTTTCTGCATCTCCAAAGGCCTGGGCTGAGCTGCAAGTGCCAAGATGAGGTATGCTGACATGCTTGGGCTGTGCTGCACTGAGCTCTTTTAAGCTTCCCATGAATTAAATTAAACATCACTCACTGTGGAAGGTACTCCCCTTAGCCAGCTGCAGATGTAATCAGCCATAGATGAGTTTCACAAGTCCACAACAACAGACCTGGGCACCATCACCTAAGCTGACATCTGAACCTACCACAAGAGGATAGCATTTCCCTTAAAAAGAAAACTCTACCGGAGGTATATTTTCTTGTGTTTAGCTTCTTTCTAAGTTGACACCTGAACCTAAATACCACACGTATACTCAGGAGTTGTAACTGTTATTTCTAAATTCTGAGATGCTGAGCTATTTGTTTATAACCTGGTCATTCCTAGAAACTTTGGGTATTTCTATGAGACCTGAGATTCAGAATTAGAGTTCTGAAGCAATGAAAGTCAGCAGTACCCCACATAGGATTGTTTAGAGACTGCAGATGTAATCAGCCATAGGTGAGTTTTTTACAGTGTGACTGTGACTGTGAAAACCTTGTGTCTGATGCTCCTTTTATCCAGGGTATGGAAAGATGACTAAAAAATATGGATCAACAATAAATAAATAATAGGGGGGACAAAGGGTAAAATAAATTACGTAGATTGAAATGCTGGTGGTCAATGAGAGGAAGGAGCAAGGGGTACAGTATGTGTTTTCTTTTTATTTCTTTTTCTGGAGTGATGCAAATGTTCTAAAAATGATCATGGTGATGAATACACAAGTATGTGATGATATTGTGAGACACTGTTTGTATGCCATGTATAGAATGTTTGTGTTTTATCAATAAAAATATATTTTTTAAAAAGTGTGTTGCTTAACCTCCATATGTATGTGCATTTTCCTATTCTCCATGTTACTGATTTGCAGCTTCATTCCATTATGATCAGAAAAAGTGCTTTATAAAATTTCAAATTTCTTAAATTTACTGAGACTTGCTTTGTCACCCAACATATGGTCTAGCCTGTAAAATGATCCATGGACAGTTGAGAAGAACATACATCCTGCTGTTCTGGAGACTAGGGTTCTGTCAATGTCTGTTAGGTCTTGTTCATTTATCATTTTATTAAAGGTCTGTGTCCTAATTGATCCTCTGTCTAGATGTTCTGTCTACTATTGAGAGTGATGTGTTGAAGTCTCTATTACTGTAGAGAAGTCTATTTCTCCCTCCAGTTTTGCCAGTTCTTGCATCAAGTATTTTGGTGCATAAATGTCTATGATCATTATTTCTTCCTGGTGGAGTGCCTCTTTTATTAATATAAAGATTCCTCCTTGTCTTATAATATTTTTCAGTTTAAAGTCTACGTTGTCTGATATTAGTATAGCTCATTTTCTTTTACTGTTTGCATGGACTTTCTTTTTCAAGCCTTTCACTGTCAACTTATCTGTATGCTTTGGTCTAAGGTGAGTCTCTTATAGAAAGCATATAGATGGATCTTATTTTTTGGGTCCATTCTGCCAATTTGTGTCCTTTGATTAGAGAGTTTAGTACAATGACATTAAGTAATAACTTAATGTTATTACTGTACAGGCAGTACTTAATTCAACCATTTTATCTTTTGGCTTTTATATGTCATATCTTATTTTTGTCTCTTTATCTTTCAGTTACCCTTATTGATACTCATGATTTCTACACTCTCCTTCAAGTCTCCCTCTCCTGCCTTTCCTTTCAACCTGCAGAACTTCCTTTATTTTTATTTTATTTTATTTTTCATAAGGCAGATCTCGTCTGGACAAAGTTTCTCAGTTCCTGTTTATCTGTGACTATTTTAAACTTTCTTTTTTCTTCACATAGGCAGGCACCAGAAATCGAACCCAGGTCTCCAGCATGGCAGGTGAGCATTCTGCCACTAAGCCACTATCGCACTGCCCAACTTTCTCTCATTTTTGAAGGGCACTTTTGCTAGATAAAGAATTCATGGCTAACAGTTTTTCTCTTTTAGTACCTTAAATATACCACTGCCTTCTCAATTCCATGGTTTCCTATGAGAAATCAGCACTTAGTCTTATTGAGCATCCCTTATGTGATGAATTGCTTTCTGCATGTAGCTTTCAGAATTCTCTTTATCAACGGCATTTCACATTCTGATTAGCATGCATTTTTGAGTAGGTCTATTAGGATTTATTGTTTGTTGAGCATTATGCTTTTTGGATATGTATATTTATGTCCTTCAGAAGGGTTGAGAAATTTGGGGCAATTATTTCCTCAAATATTATTTCCTCAAATATTATTTCCTGTTCTTTTCTATTCTTCTGGGGCACCCATGAGGCATAAATGTGTCCTTCGTACTGTCATTCAATACCCTGAGACACTGCTTATTTTTTCCCATTCTTTTTTCTCTATCTGTTCTTCTGACGTAAGATTTAGATTATCCTATCTCTAGTTCACTGATTCTTTCTTCTGCTTCTTCAATTCTGTTGTTGCACACTTCTAGTATATTTTTTAATTTCATCTATTGCGTCTTTCATTCCTATAATATCTGTTAATTTTCTTTGTGGCTTTTGAATTTTTCCCACCCAGTATCTCCTTAATCTTTATCTCTTTAGTCATGTTCTTGAGTTGATTTAGGAGACTGGTTGAACATTAGTTGTTCCAAATTCTGTATCTTTTCCAACTTGTTGATTCATTCCTTTAATTTAGCTATATCTTGTTTCTTAGTATGTTGTAATTTTTTGCTGGTATCTGGGCGTCTGATTATCTGGATAAGACTATTTTAAAGATTACTTTCCCTCTCTTGTCTAAATCTTGTTGTTTGTTGGATTCTTGTTAAAGCTCTTCTTTGGCACTCAGTTCGTCAGTATTTCCCAACCAAAACAAGGCCAGGGTCCCATGCAGGGAATGTAGACCAATTCCAAAGTGTCCACAGTTTCTCCAGCTGTTGAAACAATGGCGCTATAGGTTCCTGTCTGGAAAAGGCCATGGCTGTGGGACCCAGAGGCACAATTTCTTCAGCCAGCAGTTGGATCAGAACTCTGCCATGTCCTGCTTTGTTCCCAGGGGGAGGGTCCCTGACTTTCCTACTCCACAACAGGCAGCCAGGCGAGAACTGAGCCATATTTAAATACTTAAAATTCACCTGGAACTGAGGTTTGTGTGTGGTGTGAGATAGGAATCTAATTAAATCATTGTTTATATGGCTAATTATCCAAGGTCCATTCAATAAATAATCAATCCTTTCCCTCTGATCTGCAATACCACTCTGACACAGATAAAATTTCTTCATATGTGAAAGTCTGTTTTGAGGCTTTCTGTTTTGTTCCATTGGTCTAAATGATTATGCCTTAATAATAAAGCATTAATGTCTAACACATGCAATTCTTTAGGAGTGTTTTGGCTAGTCCTGGGCTTTGTTCATCCATTTCAGAATTAGTTTGTCAAACAGGATGAAAAACCCTGCTGGGATTTTAATAGGAAATGCTTTGAATCTACGTATAATTAATCTTAGTGAACTGATAGCTTCCTGATATTTAGTCTTATATATGAATAGTATGGTTTTCAATTAATTTAGGTTGTCTTTACTCTCCTAAAATTTTTAGTTTTCTCCTTAAAAGTACTGTACATTCACATTTTTGTTAGATGCAAATTCCTATGCACATTATGGTATTTTTTGCCATTGAAAATTGCATTTTTAGAAATGGTCTTTTCTCTTTATTGGTAGATAGAAAAGCAACTGATATTTAAATACTGATTTAACATATAGAAACATCACTGAATCGTTATTAATTGTAAAAATTTGTCTACATGGAAAAGCCAAAATAAACTACTGTAAATAATGACAAATTTTTTTCTTTCTTTATCCTTTGTTTCACAAATTACATGTCTTTTATTCCCTTCTGGCCTTACTACATTATTTAGGACCTCCAGAAATCCTTGTCTTGTTCCTGATATGAAAAGAAATGCTTTAAAAATACCTCCACTGAGGAAGGGCACACCATGTTCATGGATTGGAAGAGTAAATACAGTTAAGATGTCAATTCCATCTAAACTGATTTATAGATTCAATGCAACACCAATAAAAATCCTAAAAACTTACTATTCAGAAATAGAAAAACCAATAACTAACTTTATCTGGAAGGGCAGGGTGCTCTAAATAGCTAAAAATAAACTGAGAAAGAAAAATGAAGTCAGAGGTCACACGCTACCTGACTTCAAGGTGTATTATGAAGCTACAGCGGTCAAAACAGCATAGTACTGGCATAAAGATAGATAGACTGACCAATGCAATCAAATAGAGTGTTCAGATATAGACACTCCCCTCTATGGACAACTGATCTTTGATAAGGCAGTCAAGCCAATTCACCTGGGACAGACCAGTCTCTTCAATAAATGGTGCTTGGAGAACTGGCTATCCACATGCAAAAGAATGAAAGAGGATCATCCATATCTCACACTCTATACAAAAATTTTCTCAAAAATGGATCAAAGACCTAAACGTTAGATCTAAGACCATAAAAGTTTTAGAAGAAAATGTAGGGAAATATCTTATAAATCTTATAAAAGGAGGACGTTTCCTAGAATTTACACCCAAAGCATAAGCACTCAAGAAAGAAACAGATAAACGGGAACTCCTCAAAATTAAACATTTTTGTGCATCAAAGAACTTTGTCAAGAAAGTAAAGAGACAAGATCAGGAGCATTCAGGGTGGTATGGCCATAGATCATGTGGTAAGAATGCTTGTGTTTATATGTTGGTATGTTTAATAAATGAAATAAAGTAAAAAAACAAATTAAAAAAAGAAGCATTATAAAATTTTTATTTTATTATTAAAAAAGAAAGTAAAAAGACAGCCTACACAATGGGAGACAGTATTTGGAAATGATATATCAGATAAGGATCTAGTAACCAGAATATGTAAAGTCTATGTTTCGACACAATACACAAAAAAGATAGGATAGCTGTCCTATCTCTTCGGACTCCTTTAACATGGACTATTTCCAGAGCCTTGCTTTGTCTTTTATGATACTGACATGATTTGAAGAATATAGGTCATACTATAGCCTCCCCCCTTTTTTTAACTGGACGGTCCTCAGTTGGGCTGGTCACATGTTCCCTCATGACTGGACTCAGGCCACACTTTCCCAGCTGAATACTACCTAAGTGATGGTGTGGCCCTGCTCAGAGTATCACATGTGGGTGCACAAGATGTTAAACCTGCCCCTCAGTGCTGATGTTAATTTTAATCATTCAGTGGGTGTGGTCTGATTTCTGCAGTATCTAGTTACTACCTTTTCCCCTTGCAATCTGTGGGGAGACTTTAAGACCATGCAAATACCTTGTTCTTCAACAATTTACCCTACATTTGGCCTCCATCATGTCTGCAAAATGACTGTTTTCCAATCTCAATTCTCTTCCCCACATATGTTAACAGCCAGTGCTTGGAGATCCACTATAAGGAAGAACTCTCCCTTCTCCCCCATTTATTTGCTTATGTATGTATCAGCATGGACTCATGAATTCCTATTGTTTTTTCATGGTCTATAATTCATTACTGTACTTAATTATTCTGTTCAAATTGGTCCACATGTGGCCATCCTGTCTTTCTCAAAAAACAATGTTCCATTGCCTGGTGATTTTTTTATAGTCGTTCGCTCTTTCTCATACATTCTACCCCCTCTTTTATTTCTGGAAAAATAATAAGTATACCAATTTTAGATTCGGTATCTGATAATTTCAATGTTTGAAGCCTTTGCTGGTCTGAATCTGATGTTTGTTATATCTCATGACTTTGTTCACTGTGTCTTTTCTCATAATTTTTCTTTGTTGTGGTTCATACTCTTTTACCTGTGGGATTCCTTTGAGGCCTGGTTAATGATACATTTTCCTAGAGAAGCTCTGTTTTTTTTTTTTCCAGATTCCTTTGGATACTATGAATCCACGAGCACTTTACACTAAAGTCTTCTTGGCTTGGAGTTTTTCTTGTCATACTGGTTATGAATTTAGAAGAGACAATGGTTACAAATTCTCAGAAAAAAAATTTTGTCCCCCTGCTCCTAAAACACATAAGCTTTCTGGCCCTCTCCTCCTGTGGAGAAGACTTTTTATTGTTAACTCTTTACATAAAAATGTGGCCCTCAAGTAGTAGGTTAAAGATAACTGGCAGATTCATACAGAACAGCTAAAGGCTTCAGTGTTGACTTAGTTCACTGGATTCCTGCTCCCACTTCTAGGAATTTCCACTATGTTCCAACAAGCTCAGATTTTTCACAAATCCTGGTGTATTTAAAAGCACCTGGTATCCTAAACATCTCTCCTCTAATGTTTTTTCATGTACATTTTTCGCACCGTTGGGGGTGAGTAGCAATAACTGTTGTTTTGTTCTTTTACTTAAGAGAACTAAATTGAAACTATCATACATAGAAATATCATCAATTCTTGTATTCTGGAATACAAATATAAAAGCTATCCTTTCTCAAGAATACCATCAGCACAGGATTACCATATTTATTAAATAGAGGAACCAACCTGCCACACACTTTATACAGTAAAAACAACAAATTGATTCAAATGCTTATACATTCTGATAGTAAGGATTGGGATGAGCCATCTACTTCAGTGGCTTGTTCTATGTCATGACCACTGAAAAGTACATTTCCTTGATGAGTGACTCATCCAGTAGATGCTATGGGTGGTAATGGAATAGAGCTTTCTGTGTTTTAAACAAAAGCATCCTAAAATATAAAAGACAGGGCAGACTATGGGTTCGATTCTCGGTGTCTGCCCATGCAGAAAACAAAAAAACAAACAAGAAAAAAAAAAAAAAAAGCCAAACAGAAAAACGGTTTCCTCTGATGGAAGACACTAGTAACTATGAACCCTGCTTTAAGCAAGCTAACAGACCCAGAAAATATGTCCTGGAGAGAGAGAAAAGAAAAAAGGGTAAACAAATACAGCAAGTACTAAATGTTTAATTTTTACCTGTGGCACAAACTGAGTTTAGGATGGTCTCTCGGTATGCCACCTGGAGAGGTCCTAGATAGGTCTCCAGTCCATATTCCCTCTTGATTCGATCGTGAATAATCTCAATATGTAACTCTCCCATTCCACATAGGATAGTCTGGTTAAAAGAGGAAGAAAGTAAAACAAAGATTAGGAAAAACTTACATTTATCACAAAATACTATCAAAGATATGATGACAGTACACATTTAAGGTATTTTTCATAAATTACAAACTAAATTTCTTTTCCCCTTGGTTTTGTTTTTTGCTCCTATGCTATAAATACTATTTTTGGTTTTTCTGATTGGAATAATAAATCAGTTAGAAATGAACTACTTGTATGATTGCTATACTTCAATAAAAAGTTTAAAGAGTAAGTTATTGGGGTAACAAAGTTGTAGAATTTTACAAATAGAAAAAATAAAGGATTTTAAAATAAAAAATTTTTAAATTACTGTTATTGTAGCCTTCAGTTTCAAGTAAACTAAATCACTGCTTCATATGTTTGGCATTTTAGGAAAATAAAGTATTCTGTATTTTCCAGATTAGCTATATTATATTATCTCTTTTAAAGATAAAATTTTAATTTTTAAAGGAATTCTTTCAAAAACATTATACAGGGGGGTCAAGGGTAGTTCAGTGGTAGAATTCTCATCTGTTATGTGGGAGACCTGGGTTTGATTCTCAGTCCATGTACTTGCCTCCCCCACCCTCAAATTCAACAAATGGGCTGCAATAATGGGAGAGTCACATGGAAAAAGACTGAAATGTGGCCCCCCACCATACAGCATACAAAAATATATAAAATTATATTAAATTTAAAATAAAATAAAGTAAAAAAGGAAACAAACAAAATAAGAAAAACAAAACAAAAAAATCAAGAAAAATAATTGAGAAAAAAATGCTATATAAACTCTACCTTGTCTTCCGAAAAAGAGGATGCAAAATGACAATCTTTTCTTGATGAAGCAAGACCAACCATTCTCCTAGGTGTTATATACAGAACAGTTCTGTACCTACTCTGAAACTCTATCTCCTCCCATATTGTTAGGCTGCAATTTATCAGTTCTCACTCATTTATGAGTGTGTGTCTGCCACTAAAAGTACTCACCCAACATCCCGCTAGAATGCTTCTATGGCCTTTGTATGAAAGGCTTAATGGTTTGTCTTGGGGTTGAAACTTATCTCAAATTTTCAGAGAAAGCTGTCTTCTGGAGGATTGAACATGTTACGGAGTTGTTTATGTAAGTAAAGTGCAATTATATTAAGGAATTAGGAGAATATGTTTGTCTAACTTGACAGTAAACATAAATAATCAGAAATGAGAAAAACAAAAAACTTTTTTCTTTCAATTGGACAATACAATCAATGTTTTAGATACATGCACTGACACATACACAAAAACTGCTATTATGAAAGGTTTCTGGGGTTAAGAAATAATAAGCTTACTTGTCCAGAGTCAGGATCTAGCCTCACTTTCAAACTGGGATCTTCACGCTGAAGGCACTTCAACGCATGATCCAAATCTATGGTGTAGACAACTGTTAACTTCGTATTTCATTTTTTAGATAATTTATGAAATCATTCACTCATTCAACAAAATATCTGAGTGCATTCTATATTCCATGCCCTTTCTAAGTGCTGCGACTACAGCTAATGGTACTGACAAATTTCCTGTTCTTATAGGCTTTCATTCTATTGTTAAAAACAGATGAACACGCAAAAGAGAAAACTTCGAACAGTTATAAATATTTTGTAGAGAATAAAACAAGGAGCTGTGATAGTGATAGGAAGCTACTTGAGATTGGGCGACCTGGGAAGGCTTATCAAAGATGATTTAAGTCACAAACAATAAAGAAAGAACCTATAAACAAAATCCTGGAGAAATGGCATTCCAGGCAGAAAGAAAAGCTGAGCAAAAAACAGTTCGATCTTGGAAAAAGAGCAAGAAAGCCAGTGTGGCAGGAAATTGGTGGGCAAGGGGAAGGGAAGAATGAGTTAAAGAGGGAGATGTATGAAAGATCTTGAAGGCCTTGGGGAGGAGTTTGGATTCATACTGGGAAGCCACTGGAAGGTTTTAAGAAGGACAGTAACATGATCTGATTATGATTTATAAAGATCATCACTCCAAGAGCTTACTCAAAAGCAAAAACCCCTTTAGAAACAAGGCAATAAAATTAGAAACTGTCAAAAGGCAGCTAAAAGTACATGCTGAATAAAGAAGTTCCTACCGAAAGATGCTATGGTGTTCACCCTAGGATAAATAATCATAGTTATAGAGGAAATGAGAATATATTATTTGCATCAAATATGCCATTAAAAGTAAAGTGATATTTTAATACAATCAAGTGATAAGTCTACTTTCCCTCTTTAAATAGAAAAAAAGATGTTAGAAGTTTCACAGGCACAAAATGTCATGAAGAGCTGAGCAATGGATTAATAAGCTAACATTATCAGTCACATATTCAAGTGTTCTTAGGTATATAAACTAGACCTTCTAGACCAGTGCTTTCCAGTATAGCCACTAGTCATCTGTACCTATTACTAGTCCAAAGTGAAATATGCCGTTAAGTGTAAAATACACACAAGGTTTCAATGACTTAATATGAAAACTAAGAATGCAAAATATCTCAATACTGATTATATGTTGAAATACTATTTTGATATACTGGATTAAATAAAATAAATTATCAAAATTAATCTCACCTTTTCTTCTTACTTTATAAAAAGTAAGAAGTACAAGAAAATTTAGAATTACACATGTGGCTCACATTATATTTCTGTTGGATGGTGCCGTTCTAGGCTCCTGATACACAGAGGCATGTCTAAGGACCGGGAGCACCGGCATCACCTGGAGCCTGGTAAAAAGGTAGCATCTTAAGACCCAGATGTACTCAACCAGAGTCTGCACGTGAACAAGCTCTCCAAGAGATGTGTATTCACAATGTTTTAGATAATATATTTAAGCACTTACAGATAATCAGAGAGCAACAATGATTGTGGTACCATATGGCTTTTGGAATAAAAAAATAGTATTAAATTTTATTGTAAATTAAGTATATTTGTTAAAAAATATTTATAAAGAATATTCTTTAGGGAGTTTATTTCTGTAAAAACATTTATAGCATTGTAGCACAGGTTATCAAGTCCTATAATAGAAGAATGGGACAAGTACAATCAAGCACCTAAAAAAGAATATGAAAATCTGTTTGAAAGCCTAAGAGATTTCTGGGAAGTCCCTTTCTTTCTGGGGCCCAGACCCTCCAAGCTAATGTTCATTAATAAGACTCTTTTGGTCACCAAACTTCTCCTAAATTAAAGGCTTGAGGATTTGAATCTAAAACTGGGCTGGTGCAACTTAATTGCAATTCTGCAACCTGAATTAAGTGCCCATATTATGTTGGAAATATAAACTAATTTTCAAATATATTTAAGGAAATTCATAGGTTACTTTGTTTGGGTAGCCCCTGACCTTAAGTGTCAGGCCACTCTTGATGTAACTAGCTTTGATGTAATTGGGCAGCCAGATTCATATCATCTGATCTTTCTCCATCAGTCAACACTGTACCTAGCGGGACTCAGGGCATCCTAAGGCAAAAGAAAACTGCTACACCCATTTTAACAAAATACTTTTCTTTCACCAACTAGAAAATAAAAGACCCTACTTTCTTTAGTACTGAGTGCTGTTTTACATCTGTACTCAGATTTCTTTTGTGCTGGCATTCAGTGAACCCAATCTGGAAAGGTAAGGAACTGCAACTCATAGTAGATTAGGGATTTTCCTTTTTCTTTTCCAGTGGGCCCTCAAGAAGCCATGTAAAGGAAAAAAAGATTGTATCTGTTTTTTCTATACTCTGTGAGTACCACTTCTTTTACAGAGACAAAACGGCTTCTAATGCCACCTCTAGAACTAGAAGGTATGAACATAAACAGTCTAAATATAGGAATGTGGTAAAGGCCTAATAAAGAGGTCATGTTTGAGCTGAGACCCAAAGGAAGGATAAACAGACAGGTTTAGGGGATACCATTATAATGCAGACAGAACAGGTGAAAAGAAATGGCAATGCAGAAAGAACACAGCATGTTCAGGAAATCAAAACTACTTTATTAAGGGAATGTAAAGCATGGATAATTAATCTGCTTTTAATATTATCTGGATAAAAGAAGAGCATTTAGCAAAAAGAAGGAAGAACTTTCAAGAAGTGAGGCTAGGCAAGATGGCTGGTATGAAAAAGACTGCTAGTAGCCTATAAATCTCTTCTGCAGCTACCTATCTGAAAGACTGCATTTCCCAGACTCCCATGAATCTTGGTGGCTATAGGTCTATGTCTTGAACAATGATGGGTAGGTTAACATAAGAAGCCTCCTAAAAGGGTAGGGGCACATCTTCTCTGCCCACCCGACCCCACGCCTTTACTCCTTTCTGCTTTAACAAACCCAGCGAGATTGCCCAAGGCTCCAGCGGCCACCATGAGATGACTGAAGACAGGAGTTGAGCACTGAGAAAGGCCAAGCAGAAAGACAGGCACCTGAGTGCCTGATGACATACGGAGTCATCTTCTCAGCCCTCGGCTACAGATGCAAGGCTTTGTTTTCTTGAAAGACAAAGAAACTTCTTACTAAAGCAACTGTTATTTGGGAAGTTTCTCTATTATGTATCGAAATCTAATTGCATATGATACAGCTGGAATCATAGGCTTTATATACCATACACTAAGGAGTTTAGCTTTGCCCTCTATGTAAATGAGGAGACACTGAAGAATTTTGACATTGGAAAATATATAAATATCTACACTGAGTTCTATAGGTGAGCTAGAAGATAAGAAAAAGTAGCATTTTTATACATGATGGTGAGGACCGAATAGGTTATTGTCCAATCTAAATATATCTAGAAGAGTGGCCCTGAGATCAATTATTTGAAATAGCACCATAAATAAGGTGTTCAGAAGGAGGAAATGTGAGAAAAGCAGCCAAGATGTAATAAAAGACAAAAATGAAAGGAGTCTGTAAAAATCATACCATTAAAAAAGAAAAACAGGACAAATCATAAGAAATGCTTATTAACATATTTTCAGAATGCTACAATTATTCAATATAAATTATTAGAGCACTAATTACTTGATACATCAATACTACTTGTACCTGGCTGCTTGGCCACAGAAGGAAGTTCTATAGTACAGAAGAAAACAGGCTCTGGAATCTCTACTCCAGCCAATAATAGTCTCTCTGCTTCACTGTTTTGCCTGTGCTTCTTGCCTCCCTCCCTTTCAGCTAGACGAGCTGCAGCTAATGCAGAGGACTTGGATGAGACAATAGTGTCTCCAGTGGCAGTCTGCAAGGCAAACAAAATGGCTTAGAACAAAACAAGCTGTCAGCAAGCATTTAACCTCCATCAAGAACCACAAAATAAGAAAAATTTTAACATCACACTTTTTCTTTTCATTAGAACATAAAAGAGAGATAAATTTACAAAGTTCTGTATATTTCGCACAAGTAAAGCTAATCTAATTTCCAAAGCAAAACAATTCTCCAAAATATTGCTCAGATAAATTCTAATAAAAAGAGAAAATACTAAACACACACACAAACAATATACAACCAAAACTCATTTGGCAAACAAATGTTCCTCTCTAAATTTTTCATCATGTCAAGACAGTATATGTAGAAATCCAGTAAGAATTTGCTTATTACTGTTTTACAGAAAATTCTTTATTAACTAAAATATTTAATTAACCAGAATAACCTTGACCACATAGAATTGAAAGCTTGCTTGTAGATATAGGTATTTTTTTAAGGTTTTCTTGTGAATGTAACATATATACAAAAAAAAAAAAGAAAAAGCAATAATTTTTAAAGTACACTCCAACAAACAGCTAGAGAACAGATTTCAGTTTCAGCTTTTTCCATCTAGCTACTCTAAAACACTGGAGACTACAAGAACTATCAACATAGTGACTCAGCAGTCATACTTATTTGTTAAATCCTATCTTCTCTGTTATAACTCCTCCTTCTCCTCTGATCCCTCTACCCCTCTGTAAAGATCTCTGGGCTATGCCCTTTCTAACTTTTTCATATGAAAAAGGGGTGCTGATAATATAGGATGGGTGGGGATGGAATTAGCTGATATTCTTGGATAGGCTGGCCCCTCCGGGTTGCAGGCCTTATCTAGCCTAGGAACTCTCTGGAGATAATGGGTTTCAGAAAAGTAAACACAGTTCACGAAACTTTTACAGAGTTCAGTTAGAGCCCTAGGTGTTCTTTAGGGTTGGCAGGAATGGTTTTGGTTGGGGTTTCACAAACCATGGTAATCAGCAATATCTAGGTGAAGATAGCATAAGGGTAGCCTCCAGGATAGCCTTTCAACTCTACACTCTCTCAACCACTGATACCTTATTTTGTTACATTTCTTTTCCCCATTTTGGTAAGGTAGGCATTATCAATTAAACGGTGCCAAGGTCAAGCTCATCCCTGGGAATTAAGTCCAACGCTGCCAGAGTTGAAACTGTAATTTCATTCTCAAACTTTTATATTATGAACTTTGTGACCATTTCCACCTCTATAAAAAGAGTCCTTCTGAAGCAATAATATTTGTGTAGTTCCTTCAAATGTGTACAAGTAGCTCCTGCTTTGGATGGACAGAGGAGACACTTCAATGCTAGAAGCCCAATATCCAGACTATGGGAATTTGCTACTAAAGGATCTTGAAACTTGCAATTAACCACAAAGAGTTAAAAATATTAAAAGTAACAATGTACCAAAGTTTAAAGAGAAAACTATTTGATTTCATCCATACATAAGTGAAATATATTTAGTTTTAACTCACCAAAAACATGTACAGCATCAAGTATTTTTACCCATTCATTCTATAAATGTCTACAGAGTACCTACTATGTAACGCACTGATGAAGGCACAGAAGACAGAGCAATAAACAAAATACACAAAAATCCTTGTCCTCTCTGAGTCTTCACTGTCAAAATATCTTCAGCTATTACCTGACCAGTTATAAGGTTAGAACAAATTGTCTGCAATGATCAAGGTGGGGGAAAAAACCTAAATGCAAATATCACAATATTTTATATTAACTTAAAATATATATATATAACCATAAACAGTATATTTGCTATACTATTTGGATTTGAACTTTATATGAATATAATCTATTTTGTTTGTATTTTTTCATAACTTTTTCTTCTTTCTTTACATTATACTTATAAGTTATATGACGATGAATATGTCACAATATTCATTATACCACTATTGATGGGCATGTAGATTGTTTATGGGTATCTTGCTATCACAAAATACCTACTTTTTAATTTAACACTTAAACTGTTATGTCCCAGAGAAACCATGTGGTCACTTACGTGTTTAAGTCCAACAGCCAAAGCAATATTACCAGCAGTCAGTGAAGGGATTTCTACATGTTGATCAGCAAATGGCAAAAGCAGACGACTTACTCTCTCCCTATAAAACCACGATTTATATTATTTAAAGTATTTTTTAAGAAATGAGTGCCATTTGACAAAATAATCTAAAGTTCTACTTACGTGCAGTTTCCATTAACATTATGGATGGCTAACTGGGATTTCATTGTGCCAGAGTAAATGCGCATAAAAACCAATGGTCCACGTTGCTTGTCATGGAGAACTTTAAATGCCAGGGCACATAAGTCACCCTTATACCACTGCCTAAAATAAAGGAAACATTCCAGAAAGGTCTTTAAAATATACTTCCCATACAGATCAGACAAGAATCACTGCAGAAACTTAACTTGATGTATTCCAAAGAGTTCTCATATTTTTTAGTTTTGAGCTACCCAGGCCCAAGAAATAATTTCACTTCCATGAACATCTCCTCCTCCACTGGATCAAATTCTTTAATAGAGATCTTACCATTAGTTCCTCAAAACTGGAAATAATAGAATTTCTTCTAAATATAACCTCTAGTTATGAATAATCCCACTACCAAGAGCTCCCTCCTCAAAAAATATACTTGGAAACATCACACCATTTTTCAAGAAAACTGCATGGCACAAACAATTAGAGAGTTTCCAACTAAAGCCTTCACTCTCTCCTCCCACTTTCTGTCCAGTTGCATACTATAGATCTACATTATAAACTTGGACTTATTTATATAGTTAACATTCTTACAGAATCATGTTCTTAAACTGACATTCATTCACAGAAGTTACGATATTTTATATCCTCTAGAAACAGTCAAATTTTGTGCATAGGTTCATCTTTCTGAGGAAAGGCTCTCCACTTTTTTCATTAATTTCCAAGGAGTCCATGACTTCAAACATGGACTTTTTTGTAGGTTATACTCTACTACAAAACTTCTCCAATACTGCTCCTACTCCTTCCAATCTTTAACTGTATTTAACAAACACTTAGACAGAGAGCTTACTATGTATGTCAGGCACTGTTCCATATGCTTTATAAATATCTTTTTTTAACTGAGAAATATCCACACATGTAAATTCTATATATGGTGTACAATTGATGGTTAACAATAGCATCAAATAGTTGTGTATTCATTACCATGATCATTTTTTAGAACATTTGCACCACTCCAGAAAAAGAAATAAAAGGGAAAAAAACAACCTCATACATACCATACATACACCTTACTCCTCCTTCGCGTTGACCGCTAGTGTTTCCATCTACCCCATTTATTTTACTCTTTGTTCCCCCATCATTTATTTATTTATTTATTATCCATTATTTTTACTCATCTGTCCATACCCTAGATAAAAGGAGCATCAGACGCACAGTTTTCACCATCACAGTTACAGCGTAAATGTTGTATCTTTATAGAATCGTCTTCAAGAATCAAGGCTACCGGAACACAGCTGATCGCTCAGGTACTTCCCTCCAGCCACTCCAATATACCATAAACTAAAAAGGGCTATCTAAATAATGCATAATAATAACCTCCAGGATAACTCTTCGACTCTGAAATATCTCAGCCACTGAAAAGTTATTTTGTCTCATTTCTGTTCCCTCTTTTGGTCAAGAAGTCTTTCTCAATCTCTTGATGCCAGGTCCTGGCTTATCCCAGGCTTCTGCCCCATGCTGCTAGGGAGAGTTACACCCCTGGGAATCATGTCCCACACAGAGGGAGAGCAGTGAGTTCACCTGCTCGGTTGGCTTAGAGAGAGAGGCCACATGTGAGCAACAAAAGAAGTTCTCTGGGGGTGACTCTTAGGTCTAATTTTAAGTAGGCTTAGTCTGTCCTCTGCAGGAATAAGTTTCATAGGGACAAACCCCAAGATCAAGGGCTCAGTCTATTGATTTGCTTGTACTCACTGCTTGAGAGAATATGAGAAATAGGGAAGTTGAATATTCCCTCCTTTCTCCCCATTCCCCCAAGGGGACTTTGCAAATACTTCTTTATTCACTGCCCAAATCACTCTAGGATTTATCCGGGCATCAAACTAACCTGGACAAACCAAGAAAATCTCACACCCTATTCCAGACTCCATGTACTTAATGGTGTTCAACTAAACTGACCATACAAGTTAGATCAGGAAACGCACTACCCAAAATAAAAATTTTGAACCAAATAAACACTTATCCCTTTAGTCTCATACAGAATTTGAGGTTTTAAAATGTGGATGATATCATCCGTTACCAAGTTTTCTGATACACCTTAGTCCTATCCAGATCAGCTTCAGTGATGTCTCTACTCAATGTCTGATCACTTTTTCAACTTTTTAAACAGTTCCTGTATGGGGTACTGCTGACTTTTATAGCTTCAGAGCGCTAACTCTGAGTCTCAGGTGTCACATATACACCTGAAATTTCTGGGAGAGATCATGGTTATATACAAACAATTCAGTATCTCAGAATTTAGAATTAATAGTTACAGCTCCTGCTGTAAGAGCTTACAATCTAGGACTCTTTACAATAGGCCCCAACCTGATAACCCATGTTTCCGTCTTCAGTTCACTGAGTTTTTATATGACAGTTAGTCCATATGATTGAGAAATGATAATATTTGCCTTTTTGTTCCTGACATTTCATTCATCATACAGCCTCTTAAGGTTCATTCACCTAGTTGCATGCTTCACAACTTCATTCCTTCCTACAACCTCTCAGTAGTCATTTTATGTATACACCATAGTTCTCCTTCCATTCCTCAATCACTGTACCCTTAGACCACCTTCATTCATTGTGGATCGGGAACACTGCCGCCATAAACACCAGTGTGCAAATGTCCCCACACTAAATTTCTCCAGATATATACTGAGCAACTGGGTTTCAGGATCATATGGCAAATATACCCCTAGTCTCCTGTGAAACCACCACACTGCCCTCCAAGGGGCTATACCTCTATTTCCCTACCAACAGTGAACAGGTACATTGCTTTCTCTGCATTTTCTCTAGCTCTTGTTTCTCTCTGTTCATTTTTAAAGTTTTATTCATATCATACAGTCCAGCCTAACTGTGTAGACATGCCTTCAGCACCATACCCTATATGAAGACATTTCCTTTTTTCCCACAAAGGATCCATACCCCTTCCTCAATCCCCGTTTTATAAATTATTAATTTACGTACTGTTTATAACAACCCTACAAGGTAGATCCATCAGTCTCTATATTTTATAGATGAAAAGTTAAACACTTAGGCACACAGTTTGTAAGCAGAAGAACTAGAATTTAAACCTAGATAGTATAAAGTCCATGATCACAATCACCTCACAATGCTGCCTGTCCAATTTAGAGATATGAAAGTTATTAATGTCCCAGTTAACAGAATCAATGTTCACTTTTCTCTGAAAATTTGCATAATAGTCACTCAGACTTTAGAGGAATTATATACTAAGTGCAAAGCTGTTAGTGACAATAATAAAACAATCACCTTTCTTTATAGATACAAAATATTCTGAGCTTATGAAAACTGTTGAAATCTAGATGAACATAAGTATATCAACAGAATGTTTAACAAGCAACCCCAGTATAATACTAACTTTTTTAAAAACAAAGACATCAGGGTCAACATTTATACTTTTACTCAGTGAACAGCCATACATTCTTGGCTTCATCTGTAAGATGGCACATTACAACGGGTGTCAAATGTTCCCTTCAGGTAAAACTTGCCATGGCTCTAAATTATACTATTTACCATGACATTTTTCACCATTTTTAATTATTCAAAAATGGTGATTTGATCTCCTATTTGCCTACTTGTTTTTTAAAGTTTATAAAATTTTAATCTAGGTGCTTGTATACTTACTGAAAATCATAGTTGCACTCTTCAGGTGAAGGTAAATACATAGTAATAGCATCTAACAAGGGCTGTATTCCTTTGTTTTTCAGGGCGCTTCCACAAAGCACAGGTACTGCTGTCCGAGCCAGTGTTACTCTGCGTATTGCAGTCTGTAGCTACAAAGCAGAGAAATAAGCATTTATGTGTACGATACTGGTCTTTGCCAAAATCTCTCAGAATTAAAGTCCTTCCCTTATCACCTATCTGAAATAGCACTCTTCAGTATACTTTCATCATTCTTCACTGCTTATTCTTTATTTTTCTTAATAACTCTAATGACCACCTGACATATTAGAAATTTATTTATTAGTCTATTTTTCCATCCACTAAATGCAATATCAATTTAAACACTATAGTAAATCACATAAAAAATAATGCTAAATCCCCAGAACCAGAAAGTGCTCAGAATATGTAGGTACTAAAATATTGCTTGAATGAATGAATGAATATACCTGTAATCATCTCTACTGATGATCTAATAGAGAAAACTGGTCAAAAATAAAGAGATGAATCTGAGTTACAATTTCTTTGAATGAATGAGATCCACACTAAACAAAATCCAAAGGAGAATAAGAAATCAAAGTAGAAAATTTTTTAAAGAGCCTCAAAAACCAAGAAAAGTTCTTAGATGCTCTTGCAAGCTCTTGATAAGAGAAGTGGTAAGTCAATCCAACTTTAGATTGCGAGTACTTTGAAAACTGACACCCTGTTATGTAATTATAGGACACAATACCTATTACATCTAAGCATTCAAATGCTAAATGAAAAATGACAAAAATGATGGCATTTCATTTGAAATATTCACTTTTTTTCCAACCTCCATCTTCAAATGGCGCAAAAAATAATCTACGTAGCTTATATTTTCCTTTCTTTTCTTGAATAATACTAAATGACTTTGCTGGGGTTATCTTGGCCCCATTTACATACATTACATACATTACATTTTACTTCAAAACACTTTACCCTTATGTTTCATAAAGAAAAATAAATAGGAAGTTTGCCAAAGAAGGGTCCCTGGCAGAACAAAACAGAGAGTTAGATGTCTTGAAGAAATCAGTTGTAATAGAATTATCATTAGTATTTACTTGCCTATTCTCTGATTTAATACATTTCAAGAGAAAACAAGAAACAAAGATATATAATGAGTTTCCAATAGAAATTAAAACAGATTCAGAAAAAATGTTCTGAGAAAAATGATCATTGTAGTAGCCTAAAAAACAGAAAGTTTTCTTGATTTCCCAAAAAGCTGTACAGAAATGATTAGAATAAAAAGAAAAGGCTACAGAGAATGATCAACTACCTGACCTGACTCAATATAAGTAAAAGAGAATTTCTAGTTTTATAAAGAATCTATATCAGAATAGAGTAAATCACTGTTACTGTTTAAGTACATGTATTAGTAGTGACTTTAGCTTATTGCTCTTATAATTTTTGTTAGGTCAGAATTTTCTAATGGTATGCAAAATTAAAAAAAAAAACCACACACCTAGGACAGAAATCAAACGAGCAAAACTAGATTCAATTAGTAAAATTTGGTCAAAGTAACTGAATAATAAAATTTACCTTTTCAGCTGGAAGTAAATCAAAATTATCACTAAATTCTCCTAGAAGAAAGTCAGCAAATTCATCATCCAGATCTGCAACCTATAAAGAAATGTTTCAGTTCTATAACAATATTTATTCTCACAACTATAAGCCTAAATATCATAAATGCACATTTTCCAAATATTTGAAGACAGTCACTGATCTACCTTATCTGGGCCAAGCAATTCTTCATATCTTCTAAAAAGATGAAGAAAAGAGTTTTTCTTTTAAAGAAAAAGAGATTAAAAACTAAAGATAATGCTATTATGAGTTTACCAAATTCAAGGGCAGCCAGAACCTGATAAAGCATCTCAAGAAATTAGAAGATAAAAAGATAATATCTACTCATTGTGCTCAAAGGAAATGAAAGAAAATGCACAATTTATATCAATGATAGCACATACGATGGGGTGCTGTTTTTAGGAAAGTTTAGGGGTCATAGTTCACAAAAAAGTTTCCTTCCATATCTCTTTAATATTCTGAATGTCACTGCATCTCCCAGGACAGTCAAACTAAAAACTAATCTTACTGTTCTCCTGCACTGAAACAATAATTTAAGTGGGGGGAAAGGTATCATTTCAATAGTAAAAACACATTCATCTTGTTTATATTCTTTCTGTAATAATCTACCAATACGAAATAAGAGAATTCAGTTGTTAAAAGTCATTTTCAAAAGTCTGTAACTGTGCAAGGGAACAAAACATTCAAACTCAGTGAGAGAAACACACGTAATAGAGCTAATTATAGCAGAAATGGACCTGACCATTCCCTGACAGGCAGTCCATGTGATGGTTAAGAGCACAGCTTCTGGACACGGACTGCCTGCAAGTGGCTCCACCACTTATTTCTTGTCCAAAGACTTTGATCAAGTTACTTAGCCTCTCTCTACCTTAGTTACTTATGGTGATATTAATAGTAACTATCTCATGGGTTTGTGGGATGATTAAATAAACAATTCGAATAATGCCTTCAGAACATATTGCAAATATACAGTAAATATTTCATTACTATTATTATTATTACTGTTTGTCTTTATAACATAAGATTCTAGTTCACACTAACGTTCCTAATCTCTACTTTCATACATGAGTACGCAGAAAGGAAAATAATTATAGTTAAAATGTTAAGATCCTTGTCTTCTAGAATCATAACCCTTTTCATTCTCCCTAAAGTTTACCAATTAACAGTTTTCTGCAAGTGTGTGTTTGCTCCTCAACTAGATTGTAAGATCCTTATTAAATTTATTCCTTTAGCTCTTTGGCAGTAAAACAAAACAAAAAATCTCAAAGACTTTTCCTTTGATCCAGCAATTCTACTTTCAGTTTTAACCCTAAAGAAAATCTTGCACATGTGTACAGGGAGGTACATACAAAGATGCTCACAGCAATATTACCCTTTTTTTGCAATATTACTTGTAACAGCAAAAAATAGGATAGAACCTCAAAGTTCACCAATAGGAGTGCAGATAATAAATTGTGGCATAATCATATACTGGAACAATATACAAGATCAAAATGGAACGGACTACATCAATGAATCACCAACACGTCTAACATTGTAATAAAATACAAACAGCATCATTTCTTTTATGTAAAGTTCAAAACCACACAGAACTAAATTCCTTAGGGATACATTCATTTGTGGAAAACTATAAAGAAAAGTAAATGAAAGAGAAATACTAAAAACCAAGATAGTAGTTATGATGGGGGCCAGATAATTAGTAGAAAAGAGAGAGAGATGGCCAGGAAGTGGCACAATGAGATTTGAGGGTACTGCTAATATTCTATTTCATTAGCTGGGTGGTGTACAGTGCTCCTTTTTAAATTCATTATACTTTACATATTCCACACATATAATTTTATATGAAGTTTTACAATAAATAAAGTTTTTTTTAAAGCTTCTGAATACTTAGGCAATTTTAAAGTCAAAGCATTTGTTTTACTTGTTCAATTAAGGCATTTCTTGCTTCAGTTGTCTCTTCCAGCAATTCAGGATCACTCATTTCCAAGAGGGGTTTTCTGTCAAAGAGTTTTCCATCATCTGAATTGGGATTCCAAAGAAGTTTTTCTTTAGTAACAACATCCACCAGCCCTTTGAAAGATTTGGCTTCACCAACTGGTAACTATAAGTCAGAGTGAAATGAACATAATTAAATGATCACTCAATTAGAGCTGCATTGGTGATAAAACATACCTAACCGTACCACTTCCTCCCAAAATGTCTATTATTTTTATCTACAATTATCTATAGCTATATTATATTTAAGATAGTTTCAGATATATCATATACCACAATAAACTGATGAGGAAACTAAGGAGTTGTTCCTACTAACTCACCAATTTACCTGTAAAAGCAAAGGCTTTGCCTTCAACTTCTCTCTGATGCTCTCTACTGCATAGTTAAAACTGCAGAAAGGAAAATAAGTATAGTTACAGATGTTAAGACTCTTATCTTCTAGAATCTTAACACTTTTAATTCCCCCCTAATGTTTATCATTTAACAATTTTCTATAGCGTAACATCTTGGATACATTTTTAGTGTTAATTTCAGCTAATATTGACATAATACAATCGTGAGCATCACAAAACTAAGTTAGAAGTCAAGGATAAATGAACTGATCACATAAGTAATAATTTGCAGTTATGATTCAAATGAAAGATTTATGGCTACAACGAGTTTAGATTCCTTCTTCTACACCTAAATTTGTTACCATACAAGGCCAGCTTTCTTCCAAGAGACAGTCTGACCGATTAACTCTCTATACTTTTGTCTTAGGTGTCCTTAACACCGTACGCTAAGCTATTCACTCTGTGCTAACACTGGAGTCCACTACCTATGGCACATGTGCTATCTTTGGCACATGGGCCGAATTACACATTTGTGCCGGTCTGAAACTTTTGTGTATCCCAGAAAAACTATGTTCTTTAATCCTCATTCAATATTGCTGGGTGGGATCTTTTGATTAAGTTGATTTCATGGAGATGTGACCCACCCAATAGTGGAAGGAACCTTTTGATTAGGTGGTTTCCATGGAGACGTGTCTCCACCTATTCAAGGTAGAGTTGCTTACTGGAGTCCTTGAAGAGAGAACAATTTTGGAAAAGCTTTAGCACCAACATGAGACCCAGATGTTAGGAGATGTAAAAGGAAAACATCCCAGGGGAAGATGATTGAAAGGAGAAGCCAAAGACCCCAGTAGATGCCAGCCACGTGCCTTTCCAGTTGACAGAGGTGTTCCAGATCACTGGCCTTTCTTGAGACAAGGTATCTTTTCCTGAATGCCTTAGTTTGGACATTTTTATAGCCTTAAAACTGTAATCTTACAACTTTATAAATTCCCTTTTTAAAGCCATTCCATTTCTGGTATAGTATATTGCATTCCAGCAGCTTTAACAAATACCACATACATCACATCATGCTGGTCCCAATGTGTTTGACAATGAACCTACTATTTTGCCTTAATTCAGTCCTCTCCCACCCCATCATCATAGGCTCTGTCAGTCAGTAAATAAGAAGTACTTCCAAGTACCTCAAAGAAATTCAAACAGAAAAAAGGGTCAGAACTTGAACCTAACACATTTTAAGGTTGCTATGATACAATTACTAATCAAGGCAGAAGCTCTTTTAAAAAAGCCTTAGAATTAATTACTGTAGAGTTACAGAATGCAAAGCATACTACTGTGTGGTTTTAGGGGAGGGACAGTTTATGTTTTGCTTTTGCCTCTCTTATACTATAGATTAGAATAGCTTCCTAAAACATTTCCCCAAATTCCTTCATATTCTTGATTCATGCAGCCACTGTTGCATGCCCTACAGTTGTTTTTAAATTTATGCTACTGTCCACTAAAAGCTCAAATTGTACTCTCATTTTGATAAACCAAAGAAACACACTTTTAAATACCTTGCTCCAGTTTTGTCCATCTTGTTTAAAAAACAGATTCGAGGTATACTGTGTTTATCAGCTTGCCTCCATACTGTGAGAGTTTGTGCCTAAAGCAAAGATAAGGAAAAAATACATACTAACATATAACTATGTTATTAGACGTGGAATAAATACATAAAAAAATCTACTGTAACATGGAATTGGGTCCTATGCTAGCACAGAATTAGTATCACTGTTCTTATGCTTCTAGGTTCAAATTTTTGGTATCAGCTTAACATAGCTGACAGCATGATGAAGCGTGATAAAGAGCATGCCTCAGACAGTTGAGAATAGTACTCTGGGTAAACTAGGTTGTCATCAAAGAGAAGGACACCTGGGAGGTACTCAGAAGTATGGAAAGGACCCTTAGCAAAGATTAGAAGACGTAGTTTTTCTTTCACAATTCATGTCACACAACTCTGAATTTGTTTAACATCAGTTTTCTGATTTATGAAATACAGAATTTTGCCTTAATTCAGATAACTGTTGCAAGGTACTATGTGTTCTATGAAAACGTGATTATGATAAAAATCATATTTTTTAATTGTGAATGTTTGAATGTTCCTGTAAACTAAACAGGACTTCTAAGGAGGGAAGCAAATAACATCTGTATTTATGCTTCCATTCTCTTAAGCTTTTCTTCTATTTGACTTCTTTTAATATCACTTTTATACATATTATATAACATACATATATTTTTTATTTGAATTTTTTTTAACTTTTTTATTGTAAAATAAATTTACAAAGCAAAGAAAGAAAAAAGCAATCATTTTCCAAGCACACTTCAACAAGAAGTTACAGAACAGATTCCAAAGTTTGTCATGGGCTACCAACCCATCATCTCAGATTTTTCCTTCAAGCTGCTCCAAAACACTGGAGGCTAGAAGGAATATTAATAAAGTTATTCAGCACATACACGTTTGTTAAATCCTATTTTCTCTGTTATATCTTCTACTTCACCTTTGAGTATTTTCCAAATCTATAAGGATCTTTGGGCAATGCCAGTTCTGACTTTTTCGTGTTGAGAAGGGGTGTAGACAGTAAAGGACAGGAGGATGGAATTACTACTCTTGGAGAGGCTGGTCCCTCCGGGTTTCAGGAGTTATCTGATCTAGGAACTCTCCAGAAATTATAGGTTCCAGGAAAGCAAAGTTTGTTCATGAAATCTTTATAGAGTCTCAGTTCGAGCCTTAGGTATTCTTAAGAGTCAACAAGAGTGATGTTGGTTGGGGTTTAGCAAACCATGGCAATTAGCACTATCTAACTGAAGCTTGCACACATAAAAGAAAACCCCAAACATCCCATATTCCTCATCTCCCCCAATTATTTATCCCTAGTATTAGTATAATACTAATAAGGTACTGCTGCTAAATATAGTCCAAAGCACGCAAAAGGTAATTTTTCCCATATCCCACTCTATTATTAACTCTTTGTACAAGTGTCTAACATTGGAAGTAGTTCATGCAAAAACTTATTTATATTTGTAGTGTAAATCAGTGAGATACATGACTTTAGACAACCCTTTTCAATCATGTTCATCTTCAACAGGCTCTACTACTTAAATTCCAGTAACAGATTATTGTCACCTCTATCCATTCCCAAATACTTAAGATCAATCTCACTAACAACTCTGTACATATTAGGTACCAACTCCCCCTTCTCTAGTTTCCCTATATTCTACATTCTAAGACTCTGAGTTTATATTTTCTAGGTGGTTCATATTAGTGAAATTATAAAATATCCATCCTTTTGTGTCTGGCTTATTTTACTCAGCAGTATGTCTTCAAGGTTTGTCCATGATATCGAATGCTTCAGGACCTCATTCCTTCTTACTGCTGCATAAAATTCCATTGTATGTATATACATTTTATTTATCCACTCATCTGTTGATGGACACATGGACGGTTTCTATCTTTTGGCAATTGTGAATAATGAACATTGGTGTGCGAATGTCTGTTTGTGTCATTGCTTTCAGATATTCTGGGTATAGACTGAGTAGCAGAATTGCCAGATCACAGGGCAACTTGGTATTTAGTTTTCTGAGGAATAACCAAACTGTCTCCCACAGCAGCTGTAGCATTTTGCATTCCCACAAGCAGTGAGTAAGTGTTCCATTTTCTCCACATTCTCTCCAACATTTGTGGTTTTCCTATTGATAGCAGCCATTCTTTTTGGTGTGAGATAGCTAATTGTGGTTTTGATTTGCATTTCCCTAATAGCTAATGAAGATGAACATCTTTTCATGCCTTTTTTAGCCATTTGTATCTCATCTTCAAATGCCTATTTGTATCATTTGTCCATTTTAAAATTGTGTTGTTTGGCCTTTTGTTGTTGAGTTGTAGGATTTCTTTATATATATTGGATATCAAACACTTATCAGATACATGGTTTCCAAATATTTTCTTCCATCGAGTTGTCTGTCTCTTCCCCTTTTTAACAAAGTCCTTTGAAGAACAGAAGTGCTCAATAGTAAGGAGTTCTCATTTACGTATTTTTTTCTTTCACTGCTTGTGTTTTTGGTGTTAGGTCTAAGAAGCTACCTCCTATTACTAGGTCTTGAAGATGTTTCCTTATATTTTCTCCTAGATTTATGGTACTGGCTCCTATCCTTAGGTCTTTAATCCATTTTAAGTAAGTTTTTGTATAGAGTGAGTTAGGGGTTCTCTTTCATTTCTTTGGATATGGATATCCAGTTTTCCCAGCCCATGTACTGAAGAAGATATTCTGTCCCAGTTCAGTGGATTTGGTGGCCTCGTCAAAAATCAGCTGACCATCCCCCTACGTGGGGCACGACTCCCAGGGGCGTACATCTTCCTGGCAACGTGGGACAGAACTCTTGGGATTTGCGGGGACCTGGCATCATGGGATTGAGAAAGCCTTCTTGACCAAAAGATGGAAGAGAGAAATGAGACAAAATAAACTCTCAGTGGCTGAGAGATTTCAAACAAAGTAGACAAGTTATCCTGGAGGTTATTCTTACCCATTAAACAGATATCCCTTTCAGTTTATGCTGTATTGGAGTGGCTGGTGGGAAGTACCTGAAACTGTTGAGGGGTATTCCAGTAGCCTTGATTCCTGAAGACAACTGTGTAACAATATAGCTTTTACAATGTGACTGTGTGATATGAAAACCTTGTGTCTGATGCTCCTTTTATCCAGGGAATTGGACAGATGAGTTAAAAAAACATAGATACAAAATAAATAATAGAGGGGATAAGGGGTAAAAGAAATTGGGTAGATTGAAACACTAGTGGTCAATGAGAGGGAAGGGCAAGGGGTATGTGATGTATGAGTTTTTTTCTTTTAGTTTCTTCTTCTGTAGTGATGCAAACGTTCTAAAAATGATCATGGTGATGAATTCACAATTAAATGATGATATTGTGAGCCACTGATTGTATACCATGTACGGACTGTATGTATGTGAAGATTTGTCAATAAAAAGGTAAAAAAAAAAAAAAAAAATCAATTGACCAGAGATATGGGGGTCTATAACCAAACTCTCAATTCGTTTTTGATCAATATGTTTATCTCTGTGCCAGTAGCAGGCTGTTTTGACTACTGTGGCTTTATAATAAGCATAAAGCCAATCTTGAGAAAACAGGACAAAAAGGTATTAGCTAAAGAGTGTATAAGTAACAAAATATGATTATAGTTGATTCTCAAAATTCATTTATTTATTATTAACCATTGGGAGACAATTCTTGACAAGTCCCTCACAGTTTTGCATGTTTTGCAAAAAGAGCCACTAACTGCCATTGTTGTGGACTATCTTTTAAAGGGTATTTATATAGTAAACAACGTAGAAAGATAAACTGTGTCTCCTCAGAGCAAAGGGCAGGGATGCTGTCATGGTCAGGCTCACGTGTCAGCTTGGTCAGGTAGTGGTGCCCAGCTGTCTGGTTGGGCAAGTGCTGGCCTGTCTGTGGCTATGAGGACATTTCATGGACTTAAATCATGACCACACTGGCAGCATCCACAGCTGACTGCGTTCATAATCAGCTAAGAGGAGTGTCTTCTGCAATGAGTGATGCTCAAGCTAATCACCAGAAGGCTCTCAGAGGATTCAGAAGAGACAGTCACTCTTTCTGCTTCAGCCAGCCAGCCTCTCCTGAGGGTTCATTGAGGACTTCTTGCGAGCTGCCAGTTTGCAGCCTGCCCTACAGATCTTAGACCTTACATCCCCATGGTTGCCCAGCCAGCCTCCCCTGAGAGTCTGCTGAGGACCTTCATTGGAGCTGCCACCTCATGGCCTGCCCTACAGATCTTGGACTCTACATCCCCAGTTATGTGAGATAGTTTATAAATTTCATATTTACAGATATCTCCTGCTGATTCTGTTTCTCTAGAGAACCCTAGGTATAAAACATTTGCCTTCTGTAAGCTCCTGTAACACACATGCAGCTATCACCCGGATCCCTCCATGTCACCCTTTAGGAAAAGGAGCTTTGGGAAACAGGATAAGAAAGTGCTGATAATCTGGTCACGGCTTTTTCTTCAAATAATAAAAGTACTCTGTCTCTGACTTAGGATTCTTATGTTTTTTCTCAGAATCTCTAAAACTATGGCAGACTAACTTACCTGTTAGCTTCAAAGTAGAATAGTATCTCAGACCCTTTACAGCTGACCCTAAATTTATTTCCTACAGAAAAACAAATCTTACTTTCTTTTCACTATAAGATAACTGAGATCAGAAATAGATCACCTCTCAATATTAAATTCCAACTTTCTTTAACATAATTTGATTTATTTGAACTCACCAAGTAAAGATTGATAGTTAACTAAATCTCACTTAAAAAAAAATCATGCCATTATATCTTTATTTTGGCAATGTTATTTTTACCTCTACACCAGCAGATGCATCAAATATAGCCACTGCACCATCCAACACTCTTAGGCAGCGCTCAACCTCCAAGGTAAAGTCCACATGACCTAAGAAAAAGGTGAGAAATCAACACTTAAAGTTTTATGAAAAAAAAACACAAATAATGCAGCATCTTTGCATTTTAGAACAGCACCATACCTGGAGTATCAATTAAATTGACTCTATACCCCTTCCAATCAAATGTGACAGCAGCTGATTGAATAGTAATGCCTCTTTCTCGCTCTTGTGCCATGAAATCTGTCACTGTGTCTCCATCATCAACATCTAACCAGGAAAAAGACGACATGACATAATTTAGTCTTAATAGCAAATGTATTTTACTGGTATTCATCTGACACGGCTCAATCTACTTAAAAAGAAACCTTCATAAAATAGTTGGTTTAATATTTAAAAGCCTTGAATCTTTCTCTAAATAAATTCTGATTCTAGGAAAAGGTTTTTTTCAAGCAAGATTAGTAATTCTGCTATCTAAGTAATTTTTCTTTAACAACTAAGATTAAAATCTCAGTTTAAATATTTTCATTTTACTGAACCACATACTTCTCTTCCAATTTTCTTCTACTTTGACTTTGATTATCCCTTCTTTATCTGACATTACTCACTCCTAATCTGTGACATGAGGCAGAAATTAATTTTTTTAGTGATCAACTAGACCTAGATTTAAACCCAAACTCTACCACTTATTAGTCTACGGTCTTGAGCAAATTACTTAATCTAGTTTGCAAAATAAGGCTAATAAAATCAACCTTGCTGGGTTGTTATCAGTATAAAATGAGAGAATCAATAGCCTGTACAGAGCCTGTTAGATGATAAATAAAAAGTAGTTACATGGAACAAGGTAGAGAGAAAAATTCTTTCCAAGTTTAAATTATCCTTTATAAACCCTTCTCAATACTATTAAATTTCCCCAAAAAACAGATTTCTTCATACAAATGCAAAGTCTTGGTAGAATTTCTACAGCAGAAAGTTATGAATAAACTTAATCCTATTAGAAAGTTTGCTCAAGTTACTCTGCAGGAAAATTCTTGAATTCTTGAACTACACATTTTATTCTAATTCATAGACAAATTTGAAACAACTGATCTTTACCATGTAAAATCTAAGAAAAAAATTATCATGGCCTACCATTACATTAGCACTAGAGCCCCAAACTGCTAGCTAGTTTTCCCATATCAGGTGTGTGCATGTGTTTGTATATAAAAAAAACATATATAGCAATTTAAGCACCAACGAGGGGAAATGACAGGATTTGTCAGCCACCCAAAAGAATTAAAGAATTGTAAGAACTGTATTAGTGTTGCCAGTTAGTTACAACATGATTACCAAAGAGAGCAAACACTAATAAGGAGACAAATATCAAATAACTAACAAAAAGTTATAAATGAGGCAGTAAGTTTTTAAAACACATTTGATAATAGCAAGGCTCTTCAGTAGGATAAACATCTTTATTTCCTATGATCTCTTCATGATCACTCATGATCTTGGATAAGCAAGCTCTGCCACAGTTTGGGTAGTTCTAGGCCTATGGCCAAACCAGAAGAGGACTGAAAGATAATTTTAAGGTTGCCTAGGCTTGCCCCATGTGGATCTTCACTTCAGTGGGGATATGAGGAAAAGATTCTCATCAGATTTGTGACATAAGAAGGGAAGTTTAATAATGTTCCACGTTTCCTTGTCATATCCCCATTTATGTAGCAGTAATTCTATTAATCTAATAAATCTGTGAGAAATTAAGGTGCTCATTAACTTAAGAACTTGTCATCATGAAGATTCTAAACCTTGGTGTTCTTTTCCTCTATAAATATTATGTTAAGTCGCAGAGAATTCCAGGCACCCAGAGCAATGGTTCTCAACTGGGGTGTATATCAAAATCACAGTGGAGCTTTAATACAGACATTAAGGCCATATTTAAAACCTATTGAATCTTAGTTTCCAGAGCAGGGAAGAGCATCATTATTTAGAAACAAAACAAAACCACACTAAAAACTAAACAAAAACACAGCACCATAGGGAAATCAAAGTGCATGCCTGGTTAAGAATCCCATATTTTGAGAAGTTATAATTAAAAAATAAATTTAATGTTTGTGTTTATATATTGCTTATCAATAAAAATATTTAAAAAAAGATAACTAAGAAAAAGCCGAGGTTGAATGCTCATTGCTCCCTTATGCTTTTTGTATTACTAAAATAATAGCATAGTTAATTGTTTGAGATGCATAAACAAATGTGCACACTAAAAGACTGAAAGAAATACAATAATAAAAATAGCTACCATTTTAAATAAAAATTAAATAAATTTAAAAACTTAAATACTACTGTATTGTGGGTTCAACATTAATGAAATATTTTCCTCCTCTGCAGGAGAATTTGACCTCTGGTTAACTTTCCAATTATTTTCTCCTAAAACGTGCTAACAGAGGTAGGTCAAATAAGTTGCTAAGCAATGTATCTTATGGAAAAATTAACTCAATCACTAAACTTCATCTGAATTGGGAAGAACTATAATAGAATTATAAATACCTAATGAACACACACAGCTTTGGGCTTCCCTGAATGGAGTATGGCATGTCCCGAGTGAGGCACCTGGAAGCTATGCCTACGGGGCTATGATGAGGTGTTTATTCTGTGGGCATGACTCTTCTAAGCCCTAGATGTAAATCTTGGTATCCAACTCCTAAG
This sequence comes from Myrmecophaga tridactyla, assembly GCA_004026745.1. Lineage (NCBI taxonomy): Eukaryota > Metazoa > Chordata > Mammalia > Pilosa > Myrmecophagidae > Myrmecophaga > Myrmecophaga tridactyla. The sequence goes on along the minus strand of PVIY010009183.1, from coordinate 41,475 downwards.
CTATCTTTTTTCTTTTTCTTTCTTTTTTTTTGGGGGGGGGGGGGGTGGGGTGGGGCATGGCTAAAAGAAAACAGTTCCCAGAAAGGCATGTGGACTGCTAAAGGATTCTTTAAGCTGGTCTGCTAGTAAACAATCCTATATCCTTCTGGCTAGACTAATGCCAAAAGTGTTCTGAGTATGAACATTTAGGCGAATCTATGAAAATGCTTTGATGGGTGTGCAACTACCTTATCTTAATGTTGTGGTTTAGATATCAATGCCTCCATGGCACACTCAAGGTCTCTAGGATGATTTCTTAATCAAAATGTTTTCCAAAGCTACTTCTGCTAATGAGGGTTGGGGACAGGAGGAATCCATTCTAACCTCCCAGTGATCTTGTGTATCCAGAATAATACAATATTCTTTCTGTGGTAGTAGTTTTGCCTGCATCAATATGAGCCATAATTCCAATATTACGGATTCTGTTTAAAACAAACAAAAAAAACCATGCATTATGAAATGGGCATTACTAAAATTTTAAAACCAAAATATCAGTTTTGTACAAATTTAAAAGCAGATTAGGAATTCTATAGTTTATATAATAGTGCAAATGTCAGAAAAATGGAAAACACATTTAGAGTATGCCCTACCACATTACTCTGACAAAACAGCAAATAACACATGAGGTAACTATAATCTTGAGAATATATTACATTTATTTCTATGAACTATGCACTGTTGCTATATTAAAAATTTTTAGGATTGAATTGAAAAAAGAAAACAGTTTTAAGATACATACCAACTTCTATTTATAATTATACATAAAGTAACAGAAATTATATCATTCTCTAATAACACTGCATCAAGTCCATAAAAGAGAGTTTGTAACTTTTCATAGCAGCCGATAGAAAAGACTGTATCAATGATAGTACTTACTTAGCCATAGGAGGATTGATGATGGAATGAAGAGATTTGATGTCATTGCCTGTTAAGACTAATGTAAAGAAGTTTAATAACTTTTAAGCAAATATTATAATTTCAAATAAAGTAAAAACCAAGCTAATTAAAAGTCTCATTCATTTAAAATCTGTTTTCCTACAACCTATAAAAGGCTATGGATGTAATCTAACTCAATCTATCTGTATAGCTCATTTGAACAAGTGAAATACAGGGAGCCCAGAATAAGAAAGAGGTCCTTTAATCCTGTATAGATTATTGTAATGCCTGGATACATCCTAGAATATATTAAGCAGATGATCAAAAACTATTGGCAAAGTCCCCTGAGGGATGGGAGAAAGAATATGGAACCATTAAACCTTACCATCAGGGAATCCCTTGATACTTTGTCAAATTTTAGGGACACCCAAATCAAAAGGCCATGCCCTCAATCCTGACGCTTACTCTTGTGAAGCTTATGTAGGTAGCAGAGAAGCTTAGACTACCTATAGGTATAGAGGTAAATCAGTTCCCTTAAATTTCTATAATAACCCAAGAGTTTTATTATATTTTATAAACTTCATAGCTATTTGAGAATTCAAAGATAATCTATACTGTCACAGTTAAAGTATACTGCTACAGTTAAGGTCACATGGGCAGAAACTAGAAACCTAAGCACATACCAATAATGCACATTAAGTTCACTTGTCCTTGCAAGTCAACAGCCAATCAGTATTTCTCACTCTATTATACTCACATGAAAAAGATGGCAATTGGAACAGAATTAAACTAGTTGGAGTCTACTCTAAGTTTGCTTACTTCAAATTCAAGAAGTATTTTCAGAATTAGAGTAGTCAGCTCCTCAGCCAAACAGCTTTTAATAGGCATATACCTAACCTAAAATATCCATGATAAATATCTAACTAAATTACTTTTTAAAATCTTACAAAAATTATTCTGGTAAATCTCTGGCAGAAAACACGTCTGTATAAAAACCAGAAAAAGACCAGAAACTAAATATTTACAGCAAGATCACTTTACAAACAGACTTGTAACTGAGAAGTTAGGATTTAAGGGATGATTATGATTACTGAATCATTATATGGATATTCCTTTTTACTTTCTGGTATATTAAACTAGATAGAAGGAAATAACTGAAATCTCTGAAGTATAATCCAGCTGCACTGATCTCTGATAATGATTGTACAGCCTTTATCTTTGTTTCCTTGTGACTAACCTTCACTTGTACCCATTTATCTGGTTGTTTGACTTTAGGGTCTTCTGATCACTAAAGACAGTCCCTAATGTTTATTAATGAAAGGTCTTGGGTCAGCCCAGAACTAACCTATTCCAAGTCCAAAGTTATCTTGACAATCAAAGCTGGACCTACCCAAAATGGGCCCCGCTGACATTTTGTCATAAGCTACAAGTCACTTATATCTCATTATACTATTAAAAATCACACCCTGCCTCATATTAAGGCCACCATTTTCTTATTTATGTTCTGTGACTAAGCATGTAATCAATCTGCGCCATGTACAATAATTAGATCACCTATAATCACATCATTTGGAGTCACTGTGCTCATTATCCTAAAACCTGCCCATCTTTTAATACTATAAAACTATCAAAATTACTGCAGTTCAGGGAGACAGAATTTTGGACCAATAGGCCATCCGATCTCCTGCTTCCTACCTAGAAATAAACTCTTTCTCTAGGAAACCCGGTGTCTCAGGAATTGGTCATTTAAGCACATCAGGCAGAAAAACTCACTGCCTTGTGAAGTAACAGACTCGCTAAGTTTCTGAGCCAGCCACTAAAGCCACCACCCCCTTCCTTTGCTCATTAGCATGTACAACAGACGAGGAGCACACTAAACTGATACTTCCCTCCTGGCTTCCATCACAGCACTCTGGCCCACAGTTTACTTCTAGCAGATTACTCACACAGTAGTCTTCAGAAAACAGCCAAGAAATAAAAAGGAGCTACTCTTTACAAAATGGCTAGAGATTCCAGTTCAAGGGAGATGTTTGCAAACAAAAGAAAGGAGAAAGAGAGAAAGAAAAGCAAGCAAGCAAGAAGTTTGAGTAAAATGAGAAGAATCTAACATTTGTACCTGGTAGAGAACTGTAATTTCTTCCAAGAATATCCGGCTTTAATCTTTTAAAATTTGCTCTGATATTACAGGAACACATATACTAGTGAAGAGAAAGAAATGTGACAATTTTATTTTAAAATTGTATAAATGGCTTAAAAACTGACAAAGTTATACTACAGAGAAGAATAAGGATAAAATTAATACAGATTTAATATTTTGAGCTAATACTAAAGGAATGGTTCTTCCAGACTGGTAGCATTAGCATTATGAGGGAACTTGTTTGAAATGCAAATTTTAAGACCCTGCCCCAGACCTACTTAATCAGAAACTCGGAGGATACAGCCCATTTTTAAGAAGCCCTCCCAGTGATTCTGATGACTAAAGTTTGAGAACCCTTGCCCTAAGGTGTAGATAACAGGAAAGGTATTCAGAATAGTTAAATAAGGCCCACTCACCCTGGATATTTCTTGGTTCTCCTCCACAACCTCTTAGAGTTGCTTAGAGGCTTATGACAGTAGCTGCATATTAGAATCACCCGGAAGGCTTTTTAGCTTTACATATACGGGTGGGAAGAGCGGAGAAGGATTAGAGAAACTGGGCCTCGCATTGTTGCAAGTTCCCAGGTATCTCCAATGCAGCCTCACAAATGAGAATCAATGACTCTGAGCAGGCCTGCTTAAGCCCAAACCTACCTTTCACTCCAGCTGCTTCCCTTACCATCTCCTAATGTTCCAAATTAGAAGTTGAATGTTTTCCAGCCCGATTTAACCCTACCACTAAATGTACTTTTTTTTTTTTTCTGCATGGGCAGGCACCCAGAATCGAACCCAGGTCTCCAGCATGGCAGGCAAGAATTCTGCCTGCTAAGCCACTGTGGCCCACCCTAGATACACATTTAATGACTACCAACATATTAAGAATTGTTTTGGTTAGTGCATATAATGATTTTGTCTACCACAATCTGTTTTTGTTATTTTGTAGAATGCATGCCTGTGTGGTCTACATTATTTCTACATTAGGTACCAAGTTTCTGGCAATGATACACTATTGTTCTAAGAAAATATTTCAAGAGACTTAAGGTTATTTAAATCTTCACTGCATGACTGAGTCAGAAGACCCCAGTACCTACCTGTCACAGAGTGTACAATCTAAGTATGAGCAATTAAAACACTGAAGAAAATCTATGTAATTCCTTTAGTCACTTAAGAGTTCAAAATAAAATACAGAAAGATATAGCCTTCAAAATGCTACAAAGGTGATTTTAAAGTAGGAAAAATGAGTTTATAAACTAAGGTTAAGAAATGCTCTTCTTGGTTACAGATTCTCCCATACTCCCTCCCTGATAAGAAACCATTGAAGAAAAAGAGAAATGGCCCAGACAAACTTTAATTTCTTACTCAACTGTAAATAATAAATGGCATAATTTTATTTGAGGTTAATATCTCTAAAGTATATTGCAGGTGTGACATTTACAAAACAATTTACAGTATTTTGGAGGGGCTTCAGGAACAGATCAAAGCTTAGAGACTAGACTACACTCCTGAAATAGTGTCCAAGAAGTTAGCTTCCAACAGGTCTCCAGATGACCAAAAGCAGTTTTATTATACCAACCACTGCATGATGATTTGTTATAGCTTGACATTAATTGAAAAGGAACTTTATCTTATAGGAGTCTCAAACTGTGGATACCAATAACATATGAGTACAAAGCACATTTTTAGTTAGATGTTTAAATATGTGCATTAAGTGCCGCTATTATTAGAAGAGCTACAGAGTTCCCCACTTCCAAAAGGATGCTGCAGCATCTTAGTACTCCATGAATACAGCACTTCATGTTATAATTTTTAAAGGTACTTTCTTGTTAGATTTCTTATTAAATTAATATAATTTATTTTAAGTTAGCTTGCCTTGAGAAAGCAGGGAATGATTTTACTAGTCCTGACTATAAACTAAGTTTGGAATCAAAAGGTGATGAAGGGCGGCTGCCGTGGCTCAGCAGGCAGAGCTCCGACCTGCCATGCTGGAGGTCTGGAGTTCGATCCCTGGTGCCTCCTGCCCATATGCAAACTTAAAAAAAAAAAAGGTGATGAAATACAGGAGGATTTTTTGGAACTGAGGTTGTTGAAGTACTTTAATTTACAAGAAAAGCTTACAGTAATGTGTAATCTGGATATTTTGTGATGATTCACTGCAATTATCCTCAAGTTGGACAACATCTTGGTCCTCTAAACTGCTATTCTACGAAAAAAGAAATACACACAATTATAAAACTGCATTTATGTATTACATGTCAATAAGGCATTTGTAAGTAAGGCATATGTATCACATATGGTAAAAATTAATGTATTTTAAAAAGTAGGAACAATATATTTGCTATCAGAAACTCAATACATCATTCAGAAAATGAAGATTCCACTTAAATATGAGAAACGATTCTCAAGCTTAGTTCAACACACTATTCTTAAAAAAGATATGGAGATACTATAGAAACATTATGGAGAGACTGGAGAAACAGACTTAACTACAAAAAATATATCACAACATCAAAAATGCGCTTTTATGTAAATGCAGATAGAATACAGAAAGGTAAGCAGCTACATGTCAACAGCGGTAACTTCTCATTAGTATAATTTTTATCTGTATATTCTGATTCTCTACCATAAACATTTAAAAAATAGAATTATGTAAAAAAATACACAAAAGCAAGTCCTCTATCCTCTATTGATTACAGACACTAAATATCTGTAGTTTAAAAACAGTTAATAAATATTCACTTAAGTTTCAAATATAATGCAAAAGCTATGAGAGAGACACAAAAGCACCTGAACCTGGTTGGGGAATGATAGGTAATGTCAAAACACTGAACTCCATGTTTTGGGAGAGGCCCTATAAAACTCACTATCCCTCCAAAATCTGTTCCTTTTTATATAACACAGATAAGATAGAAACATTCACTATCCTCACTTAAGAAGTCATGAAAATTTTTCAGATTTTATTTCCTAAATATAACTTGAATCCATTCCCTCTTCTTCATTCCCAATGCCCAAGTTCAGGCTTCATCATCTCTCTCCAGTTACCTCTGTTAATAGACATTTGCCCCTTGTTCCTATAACCCATGATTGCCAACCATCTGGCAACGATTTGGTTTGTCACAACTGGGGGCGGGGAAGGGAACTGTATGGGTACATAGTGGGTAGAGGCCAGGAAGGCTGCTAAACATCCTACAATGCACAGGACAACCCTCCACAACAAAGAATTATCTGGTCCGAAATGTCAGTAGTGCCAAGGCTGAGAAATCCTGCAATCCTGAGAAAGTGATTTTCAAAGTATAACATGCAGCACTCTCAAGTTGAAACCTTTTCAGGGGGGTCTGAGAGGTCAAAACTATTTTCTTAATAATACTAAGATCATAAATGCCTTTTCACTACATGGACATGTGGTGGGCAAACAGCTAGCAACGTAGCATGACTCTAGGTAGAGGCACCAAAATGTACTAGCAATCATTATATTCTTCACCACCTAGCACTTGCAGTAAAAAAAAAAATAGTTTCACTTAGGAATGTTCTTAAAGAAGCAGTAAAATTTATTTTATTAAATCTCAACCCTTGAGAACACATGTTTTTAAAGAGATGGTGTGACAGAATGGGAAGGACACACAGATGTCATTTAACTGTGCTGCAAGTGAATTCATGGTATTTGCATGACTACCACTTTCATTTGAAAGACCAACAGACTAACAGACAAACGATGTTATTCAGACTCCTATATGTAGCATTTTCTTTAAAACTAACCAATTAAGGCTGTACTTCAAAGAGTGCAACTGACAGCATTCATTGCCAGTGATAAATTTCAAGCTTTCAAAAAAAATTTAGGATTTTCAAAAACTGAGATCTGCCTTTGTGAGTTTCAATTTACCACTACTTATAGACTTTTCTAAAAAGATTGGTGGTAATATTTGTCAATGTGATTCTTTCATACTGTACAATGAAATGTGCCAATGTTTAAAAGGGATGCATATCTCAGTCAACCACTCTTTTCCAAGTGCTCATGCATCGGTAAAAGATCCATTCTGAAGTAGACCAATGGAATTTAACATAAAGTACAAAAAGTTCACTAATATGATTTGAGCCCATATTGCAATTAACCTTTAAGGAAATACACTTGTCAAAGTTTGGTATAGTATCTAAGAAGTTTATCCACAATTTTCTGAAAAGATATTAAAATATTCTTTCTTTTTCCAACTACATGTCTGGGTAAGGCTTAATTTTCTTCATATACTTCATTCGCCCCTCCCCAAAATAGCATAATAGATTGAACACAAAGGTGGCAGCTGTTTTCTATTAAACTAAACATTAAAGAGACTTTCAAAACTGTAAAACAATGTCACTCTTCAAATTAAATTATTTTATTTTGGAAAATAGTTAATTTTCATAAAAATATATGAACTTCTAATGGGTTTATTATTTTTCAAATGAATTAATAAATACTTAAAAATTTACTCGGTTTTACTTTCTAATATTTAAATATTAGATATAATTGACGAATTTTTCATTATAAAATTTAATTCTGACTTAAGTTCTAAAATAAGACATTTCATCTCTATTTTAAATTTAGTTCTAGCCATTAACTTCATTCAAGAAAAAAAGTTTGTCAAATTAACACTGATTTGCTAAAAATAAAAATGCTCAGTAGTTAAGAATATACTCTAAAATCTAGGTCAACTGGACTGATAAAGCACCCTCCCATTTCCTTGCTCCTCTAAGATTTACTGGAGCAACACAAGAACTCGGTTACTAGAAATACAAAAATGAGCAGTAACACGTGGTTCCCAACCACAAGAAAAATGTTGGCTTTAAAAATTGTAGACTATCTCCCGCATATCACAAAAGACAAACAGCTCATTCAGAATATTTTTTGCAAGTACCACTGCACTGTTTCTCCTCTTTAACAAAAATTAAATTGATTCTCTTACCATACACAACCAATTTATAAGGAGCTCCCACATTCTCCTAGTTTATCACTTCTAATCTTATCTGCAGCAATAAATACAATCTAATGTTTCATCAAGATCAGAGGTACATTTTTATGCTTCCAGTTGCCAAAATTGAAAGACTGGGTACCTAGTATAGTGATAATAGCCAAACTGGGCTACTAAGATGTACACAGGATGTAATTTTTTTAAAGAGAGCTTTTTTTTTTGCTGGTGTGATCTGTTTGGTTCATTTTTTTATCCCAAAATCAGAACTGAAAGTAAGAACAAATAACAAACATAGCCAACAAACCACGATGGCTCTACATTTTATACAAATCAAGATATGACCATTGCTTAATCTTAAAAACTTCATTTTTCTATTTCTATTTTATTCTGATTCAGAATTAAAAAGGGCGTTAGTTGCTTCAAGAATTATAAATGAAAAATTTGATGAGTTTACAATTAAACCTACTGTATTAAAATTTTCCATAAACTGAAAGACCTACAACTACAAGCAATAATACAGATAACCTCACAATATGAAGCTAACTAAACCAATAAGCAAACCAGTGTTCAAACTGTGGTTCCAGTTAGGTAAAGTATAAAATGGGCAAAACTAATCTATGTTGCTAGAAGTCTGCATAGTGGTTATTCTTGGGAGTCATGATGGCTGGAAAGAGGTTGAGGAGGGCTTTTGGGGATACAGGTTACTGTAATTTCTTGATCTGGTTGCTGTTTACATGGGTTTGTTCAGCACATGAAAACCCAGTAAAACATACAAACACAGTAATACAGTTTCTTCCTATACATTACACTTTAATATAAAGTTTTATACAAAATCTCCATAAACCCGATCACAACACAAATGTCAGGCAGGCACATTTGTATGTGTATGGTATCGTGTAAAGACCAGACTAGGCTTTATAGTCAAAGGACTTGGTGGAGTCCCAAGTCTTCTGTGATTTTGGATGACACCTAAAAATCTGAGCATCAGTCTTCTCATCTATCACATCACAGAACAGGTGTGAGAATTAAATGCACTTATTCATTCATTCAACAAGAATTGTAATTGAGTTTTTATCACTGCTTTCTAGAAGATGGGGTTCAGGCAGTGGACAAAAGACAAAAATCTGTGCCCCCACACTGTCTATATCCTAGTTAGGGAATGCATATAATAAACAAAATAAATAAATGCTGGCACTGTATCTCCTACGGCAATAGTGCTTTCGAGACAAATTAAGCAGGAAAGGGAGACTGGGGCAGCTGCGACTGTGTGAGGAGCTCAGGGAAGGTCTCACGAACAAGGTGGCGTGTTTAAGCAATGGCGTAAAGCAGGTGAGACGACACCTGAGGGAAGTATATTACAGGCAGTGGGAGTACATACGTCAGTGTACCTAGAAACACACAGCTGCTAGTTAGCATTATTTCTGGCTTTAGAGAAAGCCATAAGAGCACATAAGAGGAAGCCTCAAATTCAAGCTCTGAGGCTTGGGGAGATGAAAATGTGGCTCTTGGCACGACTATTTTTGCTCCCATCATAACTGAACCACATTCCAAACTGTGGGGTATTGGGAACTTCTGTGACCGCGCAGTAAAAAGAGAAAACGGAGTTTGCCTGCAGTAAAGACAGAAAACGGAGTTTTCCTAGTCAGAAGTTCCTTCTTGCAGCGAATTACTTCTTTCGCGGCGCCGGGGGCCCACTAAACCCAGTTCCCGGTCAGCACTTGTCCAGTGCACCAAAAGGCCCAGGAATTTGTGGAGCCGATCCTGACCCTCCAGAACAAGCAGAACGCCGCCTTTAACTTGCCTGGCATTTCAGGCCTGCTCGTCTTACTTTCCTCTGCGGTAAGTTCCGCTCCCGCGTCCCTTCGATCGTGCACATAACACGGAGCGAAAGAAGGTGACCCGCTCGCTCTGGCTAAGGTCAGCGGGAAAAGCCCATCACCCGGGCAGACGCAGAGGCACGCGGGCCGGGGGGCCGGGCCGCCGGGAGTGTCGGTGCCCAGCGCGGGACACGGTGGAAGGACCCCAGGTCACGTACCCCAGGACGGCTTTTCCCGGCCGGGCCGGTGGGCGCGAGAGACGCGGGGCTGTCAAAACCCGCCACGGTCTTCTCTCGTCCGCAGTCCCCGGGCGCACGACCTCACCACCCCGTCAGGAACGTCAACTTGACTTTCCCCCTCCTAGGCCGCCGCGCCGCGTCACTTCCGGAGGGTGCACCCACCAAATGCCGCCGGCCAGCAACTTCCGCCCCCTCAGCAGAGAGCAGGAAAAGACGGCTCGGAACGACGCTTTCAGCCCGCTCTTGACTCGGCCGTTTTAGAAAGTGACCCTTTCCTGTGGTAGGTTGCGTGGGGTCGGCTCGTGGGTCTCCGAGCCCCGGAAATTGAGTGGTGCTTCGCGCCCGGCGGCTGCGCTTGGCGACTCTGCGGCCTTCACTATGGTGAGGAGGTGGCCTCGGGCCCCCGCGTCGGAGTGGGTCGGGCGTCCGGGCTCCGTGGGCCGTGGGAGTCGGCGTGGGGTGGGGGGGAGGTGGCCGGCGGAAGCGAAGGGGGGAGAGGGGGCCGTGGGGGCGGCTCTGTACTGTGAAAATCCTTCCGTCGGGAGAGGCAGGGTGGGGGATTGGCCAGAGCACAGGCTTTGGATAGAGACAGGTTTTGCTTGTAAAGTTCTGGCTTCTCATGTTGTGTGTCGTCAATGCCAGAACCTGGCGGTTGAGTCTTGGCGATGCCCCTTCACCGTAGGTGTCAGTTCCAGTACTTCATTTTACTGCTGAGGAATCGGGAAATGTGCCTTACTGAAGGCCAGACAGCTAATGAATTAAGTCGGTCCCAACACCCAGACCTGACTACCAGATCCTTTCTCTTTGCACTACATTTCTAGTCTCTGCAAAATGTCATTCCACGTACCTCTCGTGGTTGCTGTGAAGTTTCTGCGATTGCAGTTGGAAGCACTGCAGCTGATAAATAGTACCCTTTAAGTGTTGTCAGCGTTCTCCTTGCTGGAGTTGGCTTTGCCTCATTCGTTTTACTTTTGCAGTCAGGAAATACAAATGGACTCACGACTTGTTTTTAAAATAAAATGCAAAAAATATCACACTGCTGGTGGAAAGGTAAAATAATTCATTCATTTTGGAAAAACAGTTTGACAATGAACGTATATCCACACAGACCTGTATGCAAATATTTATTGCAGCTTTATTAATAAAAAAATAGAAAAAAGTTTTTGAAATAACCCAGAAACAACCCAGATATCTCTTGATGAATGGATGAACAAATGATGGCCTATCCATACGCTGAAATACTATTCAGCAATGAAAAGGAATGAAGTACAGATACATGCACCAAATCAGTGAATCTCAAAGCCTTATGTTAAGTTAAAGAAACCAGACATACTTTCTTTCTGGAAAAGGTGAAACTGTAGGGGCAGAAATCAGATTGGGTTAGGAAAATGGGTTAATTTCAAAGGGTCACTAGGGAATTTATTGGGGTGGTGAAAATATTCTGTAGATTATGGTGTTGTTACACAACTATAATTTGTGAAAATTCTGTACATCTACATTAAAAAAGGGCATATTCAAAAAAAGGGCACATTTTATTGAATGCAAATTAGACTTTGATAAAGGTGACTTAAACTTTTTAAAATAAAAAGTATGAAATGATAACGAAAAAATAGATTCCTTGTGTTCTGGAGGGAGAGTGGGGAGAAGGAACCCTGTGACTAAATTATCCCTTTTGTGGTCCAGTATATTTGGGGCAGTTCCTTTGATTTTAAAAATGTTTTTTTAACTGTTCTAGTACCTTATCTTCAGTGATTGTTAGCTTTCACTGAGATTATTACAGATGTAAAACCTGATGTCGCATATTATCAAGGATCAAAAGTTAATTGTGAATAGACTTAATAGTTTGTTATTTGAGCAAGTGAACATTTGGGTCATATAGAGTCTTCTATACTTTATGTGCGGTGTAAAAGAAAGTGTTTTACAATGATTCTAAGTATTTCTTGAACTGACATCTCTTTATAGCCACAAAATGAATATATTGAGTTACACCGTAAACGCTATGGATATCGTTTGGATTACCATGAGAAAAAGAGAAAGAAGGAAAGTCGAGAGGCTCATGAACGTTCAAAGAAGGCAAAAAAGATGATTGGTCTGAAGGCTAAGCTCTACCATAAGCAGCGCCATGCTGAGAAAATACAAATGAAAAAGACGTAAGTGGTCCCGTTTATTTGTTGTAACAAGTTAAGATTACATGTGTCTTTTTTTTTTTTTTTTTGGCCTGGGCAGGCACCAGGAATCAAACCCGGGTCTCCAGCATGGCAGGCGAGAATTCTGCCACTGAGCCACTACCACCCACCCCCATGTATTGTATTACTATTAATAATAGTTATTAAAATTGATCAGCTTACCTTGAAGCCGTCATGTCCCGTGAAATACAAAAGAACAAATATGAAATAATTAGAATAAGCAAATTTATATGAAGTAAGTAGAATATGCAAATTCATGGAGACAGAAAGTAGATTACAGAGTCCTGTGGGGTGGGAAATGGGGGAACTAATGCTAAATGGGTATAGTTTCTTTTGGGGGTGATGGAAAAGTTTTGGTAATAGATAGTGGTTATGGTAGAACAATGTTGTAAAAGTAATTAATACCACGAATTGTGGTTAAAATGAGAAATATTAATCTTGTATTTAGTTACTACAATAAAAATTTTTAAAAACCGATGATCTGCATATTTTTCCTTCCTGAAAGTATCAAAATGCATGAAAAGAGAAATACCAAACAAAAGAATGATGAGAAGACTCCACAGGGTGCAGTACCTGCCTATCTGCTGGACAGAGAGGGACAGAGCCGAGCTAAAGTACTTTCCAATATGATTAAACAAAAACGAAAGGAGAAAGCGGTAAGCAATAAACATTGAGTTCTTTGTTGTTCAGGAGAATTCCTTAATTTAAATTTGAGTAGTTTGTTTACTGTTTAATTTAAAAGGTGAAGTCCAACTAATGTGCTCCTTATTTAAATGAAGTCTTTGTAAATTTTGTCATGTACCTTTTTACTTGGATAAAATGCCCAGATAATAATAAGCCTTTCTTTCTTTCACCAGAAAGCTTTAGCTTTTAATGGTTTTTAAAAAAACTTTTAGACCACCACACATCTTTAGTTTAAAAACAATATTTAAAACCAAAAAGCTAGTTTGTAAACATTGAATTACAAATCAGTATTTAATGGCTTTTTGTATTTCACGAGTCCTAAGTGCCGCGCCTTTTGGTTTTGCTGACCTGCAGCGTAAAACTGGCTAAAGCACACTAGAGACACCCTGAGTGGTTCGACGTAAATAAAACATCAGTTTTGCTTTTTAAATACCTCTGGATATGCTTAGTTTTCCATTTAAATACTGTTAAAAACGAGAGAAAAAGATATAGGTATTTTTAAACACCTGTGGATAGATTGGCAGATATCCAGATAGCAGCAAAATATGTTATCTAAATTTAAAGAGCTTAGTCTCCAAATTTGATTTAAAAATCTTACTGCTTTTTTTGATGTGTAAATATAAAAAAGTTAGAATGGTAGAACTTTAGCATTGAAAGAAACTTTGGAGATTATCTATTTTAACTCCCTCATTTTACAGATGAGGAGACGAGAGCTAAGAGGTGGTGAATCGTTATTCATGGCCACATATCTATGAAATGGTAGAGTTTCTCCTAGAAAGAAGTAGTAGTAAGAAGTCCAGCATTCTTTCTTATCCCTTAATCTACTTTAGTTTTTTTCATACAATTTGCCTTCTAGGAAGGTACAGACATCTAGTGAGGATGTTGTCTTCCCAGTAATGTAATCTAAGAATCCATTTGAAATTAAAATACAGTATTCGAGTTTATGCCATTAACTACTTACAGTAAACACATAGGCCCCTTTTAGAAGTCATTACCTAGTTTATACAAGTGGTATTTTTAATTTAAGGAAACCATTTTATTTAATGTGCCCTTGATGTATAAACTTAACTATTTCTGCCTAATTTGGGGCTTGTTGAAGAGACAGGACTAGTTGACTTTTGTTTTCTTTGTTCTTGATTAATACTATAAATTTGAATTGTGGTCTGTTTTTAGGGGAAATGGGAAGTCCCTCTGCCCAAAGTTCGTGCCCAGGGAGAAACAGAAGTACTAAAAGTTATTCGAACAGGAAAGAGAAAAAAGAAAGCATGGAAGAGGATGGTTACTAAAGTCTGCTTTGTTGGAGATGGCTTTACACGAAAACCACCTAAATATGAAAGATTCATTAGACCAATGGTGAGTCATTTGCAGGAGGGTGGTGGCTTAAATATTAGTTCCTGTGTTAAACTGTATAAAGTATATTGCAATTTCCTACAATTACTGTGAAAATCAGGTTGAAACATGGTGTTTTTATGCTGTTTTTGTTACTTTACGTTACTGATAAGGATTACTTACATTTCCCACTAAGGTCAAGAATCTTGTGTTCAGCTTTATGAGAGATTGAAATGAAAAAGAATTTTCCCAACAGGCATTGTCAATAAATCCTGACTTTTAGACATTACCTATTAGAATCTTCATTTCTGCATTAGAGTTAATATTTTACTTATTCAACAAATGAGTATCCATTATATATATATGCCTGACACTGTGCTAGGCCTCAAACACTTGTCTTTGAGGAGACAGAAAACTCAAATAGGACTTTTCTTCAAGAGTCGATTCAGGTTTAATAAGGGAAGTATCTTTTGAACATATTCAGCATGCAGTCTTAATGGACTGGAAATGTCCACAAACCACCTGTTTTTGTAAATAAAGGCTTATTGGAACACAGCCATGACTATCCATTTACATATTGCCTATGCTGCTTTCTGGCAGAGTTGAATAGTTTTAAGAGACTAAATGACCTTAAAAGCCAAAAAATATCTATCTGCCCTTCATTTGCCCATCTGTGGATTATACCATCAACTCCCTTTGTTTTGATTTCATACTCATAATCTTCTGATTACATTTTGGTAACTGTATCAGTTCTACAAAAAGAAAATATACCAGTCAAGCTGTTATGGGTTTACTGTAGCTTGGCAAATGTGTTTATCATTTCTTAATTAATCATATGGCATTCTGAATGGTAGTGTTTCTTGCAAGCTTTATAAATAAGTTACAGAGAAGCTAATTTAGTGTCCTCTGTCACTTCCCATGCAGGTAAAGATCAAATTTAAGAAACTGCAAAGTGTTTTGGCTTCTAAAGTTTTACACCCCCAAAACTCATATCTAGATTGTTGGGTGGGGCTCAGACCTCTGCAGGCTCTGACTGGTTTTCGACCCCTGTTACCAAAAATGCGAAGTTGACAATCCATCCCTTTTGTTTCATCATGGAAGGCAGCTGAGATATCTAAAAATTTAAGTGTGGGGAATTTAGGTTTGCTTCCCTGGTACCATACACCATTTGCCATAGAAGCAAGTCATTTAACCTGCCAATCCTTATTTCAAAAATATCATGTAAAAAAGGGGGGGAGAGTTGTTATAGTACATCCTCAGTGGGTATAGAAAACTAGACAAAGTACAGTGTTGCTAGCTAGGTGTCACTTGGTTTTCCCCACATGTGGCCTGTAATTATCACTTTTTTAGTCTGTAAAATTAAGTCTTTTTTGTGGTACCCTAGGATTTGATCCATTTGATCCATTACCTGATCCATATTTTTTGTTGACAAGTTGGAAAGGATAGGCAAAATAGACCACTACCCTTCACTGTTAACATTTTGGATACATTTTTCTATTTGATTTAACAGGGATTACGTTTCAAGAAGGCACATGTAACACATCCTGAACTTAAGGCCACCTTTTGTCTGCCAATACTTGGTGTAAAGAAGAATCCCTCATCCCCACTGTATACAACCTTGGGTGTTATTACCAAAGGTACTGTCATTGAAGTGAATGTGAGCGAGCTGGGCCTTGTGACACAAGGAGGCAAGGTTATTTGGGGTAAGTACATGTGTTTAATATGGTGCTGCCATGTATACAACCTTAAAATGGAAATACTTTCAAGTTGACATAAAAAAACAATTTTTTTTTAAAATTAGAAATGCTAAATGAGTTAAAACATCGTATAAATCAGATTTAATACTGTTTTTAGAAAAGTTACCAAAGCAGTTCCTTTTTTTTCGGCAAGGGTGGGCACCGGGAATTGAACCCGGGTCTCCAGCATGGCAGGCTAGAATTCTATGATTGAGCCACTGTCACACCACCCACCTTTTAAAATTTAGTCTATTGGTTTCAGTTTACATAAGGTGTCACTGTATTCTATTAAATTGTCTTTGAAGCTTTTTAATAAGGCATATATTATGAGGGAAGTAGATGTAAAGTATGATAACAGAAATATTGGAAGAAAATATAAGTTAACCAAGGAAAACATACATCAAACGTAAGCACACTATTTAAGTGGTAAGTAAAACTGAAATGCATCATACAGCAATTTAAAATTTTTCATTTTCCCTCATTTGCCCAATTTTTTTTTAGTGCCCAGATATTTCTAATATTATTTGAAAGGGAGGATTATACTCAATGTAACTTCTTAGTTGAAACATTGGCTCACTTTATGTTGGCTGATCTTAAAAAGTAGGTTGTTAAATTGCTTCAAAACTCATGTAAATTCCAATGTATTTTTCAGTATCATGTGAAAAAATAATGCTCAACTCAAGCCAAGACTTAATACAATGTAAAAATCAGTGTTTATATAATAAAATCAATGTTTGTATAATAATTGTATTCTGAACTTGTCTTCATCTTAAGCATTTTAATTTTGTGAAATCTCACTTATGGTTCATAATATTTAATTATAATATAATATTTTAGGTAGAGGTTATAGTCTTTAAATTTAAAATTAATTTTTATGAACTAATATCCCTTTTCTACCCCCTTCCCTCCCCTCCAGGGAAATATGCCCAGGTTACCAACAATCCTGAAAATGATGGATGCATAAATGCAGTCTTACTGGTCTAACAGTAGTTTTATACAAGTAACTCTGTCTAATTGTTGAAGACTACATACCAGTCAGGAAAACCACCATTACTATGTTTCTGAATACTACCAAATAGTCTCACATATCTGCAGTCGTCAAGAAAACTATTAAAAAAAAAAAAAAAAGATTAAAATGGCCCAGTTTTATAGACTGTCCTTTATTTTTGGATCTTTTTATGGTTGAGATGTTCAAAATACTGAATGACTAAAAAATTTAAATATACTCCATCTGCATTATTGAGAAATTGGCAATGCAAATCTATCATTACTGGAAAACCACCAGTGCTTGTTTAAAACACGTTTTTATTTTTTCACACATAAAGGTTACACCTACTTAAATATGGGACTTAAGGTAAGAAAACTTTTGTCATGTTTCAGACCTTCCCTAAGAGCTCTTATTTAGATAAATATTTTCACTTTCTTGATTATTCCTTAGTGACTTTCTTATACATTAGGAGACTGAATTTGTTTTCTTCTCATTTATCATTTGTAGTTAATATTTGCTTGGAATTATATTTTGATGAAAACTACACTAAAATGTGCTTTTAGCATTTTCTATCTTCCAAACTTAGGTTAATACTTTTATATTTTCAGAATTAAAAATTGGTTTAAATAATTCCAGTTTAAATGGCTTAAAAAAGAAAAAGAATGCCCTAAGAAATTTAACTGCAGTTACTTAGACAATGTTAAAAAAAAAGGTCATGTTTTAAAGTTGTAACTTAGTCAAAGCACTTTTGTTATATGTCCTATATGCTTATGGCACAGTACGGAATTTTGGGGTGTCTATTTATTACATTAATCTGTAATCACCACATAATTGTTTTAAATTCTGTTTATTTTTTTAAGTCTGTCTTCAAAGTACAACCAATGTGATTATGCCTTTAACAAAATCATTCAATATTTAAACAAATTCAATATCTAAACACATTTTCATCAACCAAATTAGGAAAAGGGAAAGAATTTCAAAACACAGACCAGGAAACGATCACAAAATATAGATATAATTACTACTTTGAACCTTAAAAAGAAAAATTATCAAAACAAACAAGTCAGTATTCCAGAAAGACTTGCTATTCTGAGTTAGTGAAACATCATTTCTAAGTAAAGTTTATAAAACACCTACACAGGAAAAGAAAAGGCTAGTTCCTCGGAAACGATGCAGTACGTCAGTGAGCATGATACAGAAGCTGAATCTTTCTTACAACTAGATTTCAACAAATGACTGTCATTATATAGAAATGGGTGATATGTGAATGTGAACGACAAGTTTTGAAAGGCGAAAACAATCAATTGCAGGTAAGCATTGGCTACTACAGAACTGAGGTTTCACTATTTTTAGAACCAAAAATAAATTACTGTCTTGTAAAGGACAACACTTAAAATTAAGTGCGCAAACATAACCGTATCATTTGTAACTAATCGTATCCATGAAAGACTGGATCACACCTTAAAAACACCGTACTGCTACTAGTGAACATACAAGGCAAAAATGTATTTCTAAAATATTGTTACATAAATGAGTAATAGTAATATAAATTCTTTATTTACATCAAGATCTGTTTTATTTTGCTGGTGTGACTAATCTTTAGAATGGTAATCCCAAAGGTAAAGAATGTTAAGAGCAAATATTTAGACATTAGGTAATGGTTCAATTCAATGCAATCATAAACCTTCACAGCTGTTTTTTTAAAGTCACTGAAACCATTTCAGGTTAGTCTGCTTTACCATAGTAATTCTCTACATTGAATTAATACGTTTAATATAGAGACACATTTTAAGTAGAAGACTGACATTCTAAATCATGCTCTTTAATTTTATAAAAAATCATATAGACCCTCTCACTTAAAAGTTGTAGAGGGGCTTTATAATAAATTCTTAAATATACTAATCTTTGTGATGTCTATCATTTGAATAAAACTAGAAACTAGAACTTAAATTTTGCTAGTAACTGTTGTTTATATTATACAAGGAAATACATATGTATGTACACAAACCAAAGTGAACTCCCTTCTCCACAAACAAGTCTGCTAAACAAAAAAAAAAAAAGTTCACAAAGGACCATGTAGAATATGACTGGACACTCATTCAGCAACTAGCAGGTTGAAATCAGATTTCAGTCCTCTAATTCTGAAAGTTTTCTATCGCCTTGCAAAAACTACAAGCATCTGACTAAGTTTAGAGTCCTTACTAAGGGTAACTTTTGTTATAAATCATATATTCATTTAAGTTACATAAAAATTAAGTACTTCCATGTGACCTAATTTTTGTTATAAATTCTGTATTCATATTCATTTAAGTTACATAAAAGTTAAATACTTCCATACGACCTAATTTTTCTCAACCATCTATAAACCCCAAATATTTTCTGTCTTTAACAAAAAGTTTTGAAATAACTTAAAATTCAGTCCTGTTTAGGCATAAACCATGAACAAGGTTATACTTTCAGCCCTCAATGGTCATATGTAAATAACTGCATATTTCTTTTTTATAAACTCAGCAACTATATGCATGCCACATCAAGTCAGTGAGCCAATCTTTAAAAACAAACAAAAATACTACCTTTCAAAGAAAGTATTTTTAAGAATAATGAACAATCCCAGTAAAAAAAAAAGTCAAATATTTAAATATTAGAACAAGTTTTTAAATGTATTTTAAGAAATGAAAAGTGGAAAGGTTAGGAATTTATTGAACATAAGCAGAGTCTTAAGTTATTTCCCTAATTATAAATAATGAAAATATCTCATGAAATGTGTAAAACAGCATGAACATCTAGACACATTATATTAGTCTTACTTATTTTTAACTTCAAGTCACAAATGTTGAAAGCACTTTTTTAAATTTTCACTTGGAGTGAAATAATCTGGCTCTGTACTTCACAAGTGTGAGGCCCCTTCCTTAGGCATCTCTTTAATCCTGCCACTGCCTGAATTCTCTTGAAGAACAAAGAAAACAGGTGGTACAAGTGTTCAAAATTTTAGGTAGACAGGAGGGTTTGTCTTAGTTTTTATCTCAACTAATCAGATAGATCTCTCTAAAATTATCAACATCCAAAAATGAAATTAAGTAATATGACATCACCTGGCTGTAGACTGAATAAAAATTCAACATTAATCATTAGTACCTCAAATAATAACACAAAATCATAACATTTTTTCACATAGGGACTAAGCTGTTTTTTAAAAACCTAAATAAGCTGAAAGCATTCTCCAAAGTGCAGATTCAAATACACTTGATACTTCCAAAGAGTAAGATTGTTTGGAAATTCAGTTTGAATTCTAAGAATAAACATTCTGCTCATTTTAAAATAAAAAATTACTATACAAAAGTTCAAAGTAGTGGGACTTTTAAAAAATATATATATATATTCTTAGACAAAGGCCTTTGCTATGGCAGCACAATGTATACATACATACAGGGTAGCATACAACGTGTTGTTTTCACAAAACAAATCATGAATGAGCAGGACCAAAATAGACCAACTATAGCCTCCACCATAAACTTTTGTAACTACAGCTCTTGGGGCAGCTTTAGTCCTGCCATCTAGGCCTAAGATTATATGAAGTGGATGTCACCAGCATAACTTGGCATGCAGGAAGATCTTTTCACTGGACAATCACTACATTAATTAGGGAAGTGGACAAAAGCTGAGGGGAATGCAGCTATGACTCTAGAATTTAGGCAGTGGCAGGACTAAAAGAAGCTTTAGGAAGGGGCCTCATACTTGTGAAGCATAGGTTTTAATTGGGTGTGGACACAATATAGCCCCCAGCTCTTTCTATCCTTGTGATAAGGACCAGATAGTGTAGGTTATAACAAACTATATCCTGAAATTATATTAGTTAGGAAGTTTACCTGATTAAAGTAAAAGCATATACTCTGTGTTTGTAAGCATCTGTGAATATGCAGAAACTAAAATTTAAAATATCAGTTGATAGCAAACTAATACTTCAAATGAGATTTTAAGTAACTTTATAATATTAATGATGCCTACACGCCAGAGTTAAGTCCCTAATAGCAGTATTAATATCGGATGATACAGTGAGCTGGAAACAGACTTTGGGTGTATCTTCCATAGGCCTTGAGGTTGAAGGAAGAAACTGCATCTACAGGTAGAAGAATTAGAGGTCAAAATATCACCTTCATAAACCTTTGACCATAAATTCTTTATTTGTGCTCTCATTCACTTGAAGTTATATTTATTCTAATTTACAGACACTTATTTTTGTTTAAGCATGACTAGATTTTTAAAAAATGGCCATTAGCTTTGCTACTTATGATAAAAGTTCTAGAACCCTCACCATATTTACTATTAAAACCCTTAGTATAAAATTTCTGTGATCCTTACAAGTAATGGAAAGCCTACTACTTTGACAGGAGTTCTTTATTTTTTTTAAACACTAATGGTCAGATCATCCCCGCTAAAGATGAAAATATAGTATGACCTGGTTTCCCAAAATTGAAATATGGTTAGTAAAAATAAAAAACTGTATTTATACCAAATAGCCTGAAAAATAAAAAAGAAGGATGAGTCCTAAGAAGGGAGGGGGGAAAAAACTGCATCATAAGTAATTTCAATTTCAAATTGGAAATTTTGTCCTGTGCCTCATGCTATTTATTAATTACCACTTTTTAAAAACAATAATTATGTTACAAAGAAGAGGATATATCACCAGATTATCCTCTTCAGGTTAGTTTGGCTTTCTTCTTAGCAGGTCCTTTATGCCCTTTGGCCTTTCTTCTTAGATTCCGCCTGTCTACAACAGGCACTTCCACTTCTATTTCTTCAGAACTGCTATCTACAGCTTTTTCTACCGATGGTGCAAACTGATCCAGTTGCTCAGAAGACGCTTCAGACTGCTCCTCTGACTGGTTTTTCTGTCCTGCACTCTGGGAAAATGGCACATCTTCCAGTTCAACCTCTATCAGAGAACTCTGAGGAAGGGCAGCAGACGTTTCCTGGGGCTCAGGAACCCCCTCCTCACCCTGGTCTTCCAAGGAGGAAGTAGTGTTGGGTGATAAATTTTCAGAGATCGATTCTTCAGAAAATTCAGTTACTAAAGAGTTTGGAAAACCACTGTCAGATCTTTCCTCATTTGAGATAGTAGCAACATTGTCTGAACTCCCAAAATGTGCTTTCTTTCTTGAAACTAGCGGTAGTTTCTCTTCAGCATGTGTCTTTTCATCAGATGGGCTTTCGTCTCTCAACACTTCTATATCAGTTGGATGTGTGGTCTGGAATTTAAAAATCAGGTCAACAAATAAACCTTTACAATCTATTACTAAAATAAATTATTCTCAGACGCTAATATGCAATTAGCATATTAGCTAATCCACAACTGAAAGAATTCAGTACTTATTACTTTTGTTAATCATGTAAACACATTCAGGATTCAAATTATTGTCTCATAATTTCATACACTAAGATCTTGCTTTAAAGATATAACAAAATTTCTATTTTTATTTCAAATAGTACTTACAACATTTTAAGTTTATATTAAGATTCTTTGAAACCGTGAATTCACTCTAGATTTAGGTTTTCAGGGTTACTGGATCCAGAATCGAGAGTTCCTTGGGATTTGTTAAATCCTAAAACATCTCATTAAATTTGACTGTAGTTTCACTAGATAGGTAAGAGCAATGGAAATTTTCTTCATCTATTTATGCAACTATGCAGTATTTTTTTAGCCTTAAATTGGAATATTAAAAAGAAATAAAATTAAATTTCTTTTAAAATATTCCGTTCACGTTTTTTCTGCTAATCTAAATTATCTCCCTAATTTAAAAAAAACTGAAATTACTGTAATGGCTATAACTTATTTAAGTAATAGTAGTACTCACATATTTGGCAAATAATGCCTTATTTTTCTAATTTCCCCAAATCTACAAAGGAAAATGCATTGTGTTAAACCTTAAGCCAGATATGAATGAATAAGGTTACAAATATTTGAATTCATGGGATATTACTGCTTGTACTTTCTTAAAATATGAAATCTAGGGTAAAAGTTAATTTTCCTTATTGACAGCCCCTTCTAACATAAAAAAGTTAGAATGGCCACAGCCCAAATACCCCTAAAAAGTGTGATAGAAATATCAAAGGTGATGGTAGAGTTATAAAGAGAAGGTAGGATTTAACAAACAAATATGACTGCTGAATCATTAAACTGATTATTTCTTTCAGTCTCCAGTATCTTAGAGCAGCTAGAAGTAAAAACCTAAAATCGTGGCGGTGTAACCCATGCCAAACTCTGAAATCTGTTCTACAGCTAATTGTGCTGTGCTTTGGAATTTATTGCTTTTTTGTATGTTATTTTTCACAAAAAAGGTAAAAAAGTCGATTCTAATGATAAAAAAAAGTATTTATTCCTCTAGCCTCCAATGCTCTGGAGCAGTTAGAAGGAAAAATCTGAGAGGATGGTATGGTAGCCCATGACAAACTCTGGGATCTGTCCTATAACTACTTGTTACAGAGTGCTCTCAAAATGAATGCTTTTTTTCTTTCTTTGCTTTGTATATAAGTTATATCATACAATTTAAAAAGTTAATTTTCCTGAAAGAAGGATAAAACACATATCCCAATGTCACCAGTATTAGCACACTTTAACTATAATAAATTAGTTATTTCCCCCTTACCTTATCATGCACAACCTCCTCAGGGGGTTTTGAAGAGTCTACTATCAGTGGAACAAGATTTGTAGAGTCTTCACTGGAATTAAAGGACTGCAATTTTAATTCTTCATCTAAAACATCACTAGTGGAGTCCTCTTCAGGTATAAGTGAGGTCTTAAGAGTATCATCCATTATCTCACCGTTCATAGGCTCTAATGCAGATTCCTACGAAATTGAGGGAAAAAAGTCAAAACACAATTATAAACCAACATATCTGTAATGCAAGATACAATGCAAGATAGGTCCCTTCTCAATACATACTGGTCACGTACTGGGACTAGAGATAAATCCCACAACATCATAGGGCATGGGTTACGGAACAGTCATACTGGGGTAAAGAGGATACTCAGAAGGTATGGTCAACAAAAGGAAAGTATGCATGCGTACCCCACACACTCAATACTGTCTGGAGAGGTGTGCCCTACAGACACAACGGGATCCAAGATTCAGTAGAGAAACACTACCCTCTTCGTGTTCTTCCTTCTTAAAAGGCAATCACAGGTAGAAAATTTTCAGTGAAAAAAGCAGATTTAGTGCCAGCTCTTTACGGGACACCAGCTGTCCAGAACCTGGAGCCTTTGGGACGTGCGGCAGTTGCAGTTTCCCTTGCCAGGGGAAACAGGCTTCGGTTTCACGGCAGGCTGGCTTGGTGCAGCAACTCTTGCTGGGATAAGAGAGGCCCCCATGGTTACGGCTCATTGTTCAATCAACCTTTGGTAATTTTTTAACACTCCTGCTCCCTGCATCACATTATATTAAAATGGAAATGCTATCTGACAATTTCTGAAACTAGTTATCCAAAGATCAAAAAGTCAAGAACCGGGCGGTTGCCGTGGCTCAGCAGGCAGAGCTCCGACCTGCCGTGTTGGAGGTCTGGAGTTCGATCCCTGGTGCCTCCTGCCCATATGCAAATTTAAAAAAAAAAAAAAAAAAAAAGTCAAGAACCGAGTCCTCCACAATAAAGGAAAATCAGGAAGGAGAAGAGCAAAACAACCAGAAGGCAACCCCGAAATAAACAAACTTCAGAAGCTGGAAAACCAAAATACAGTGATGTTATAAATTACAAAGTCAAGTGACTAGAGGATTCTCAATCTAAGAAAACAAAGGCCATTGGAAGTAAAATGTAAGTTGTCACTGGGGCCCTAGAGGAGTTATGTTCTTGATGTATTATTGGATGAATGAAACAGGTTACATGAAGTTATGCACGGTATAATCTTAATTTTTTTAAATAGGAAAAGCTACAAACATATTTCCGTAAACATCTAGATATATATAAACACTTCTTAAATTTTATTTCTATTTTATTTTTTGTACGTGCTTTTGCTTCCTCAAATTTCTACAAGAATATGCCATTTAAAAAATAATATAGTTTCTACCTACCATAACTTGTAAACTCCAACAGAAACCATTCCTGCCAATCCTAAAGAACACCTAAGGCATTATATAAGATTCTACAAAGGTTCCATGCACTAGGGAAACTTTCCAAAACCTACAACCTCCAGATCTGTCCCTGGACCAGGTAAGTCCTGAAACCCAGAGGGGTCAGCCCTTCCAGAACATCAACTAGTTCCACCCCCATACCCCATATTATCAACAGCCCCTTCCAACATGAAAAAGTTAGAATGGCCATATCCCTAAAGAGAGGGAGAAAGATCAAAGGTGATGGTGGAGTTATAGAGAGAAGGCCAGGTTTAACAAATGAACATGAATGCTGAATCATTATACTGATCTTTCTTTTAGTCTTCAGTACCTTCAAGCAGCTAGAAATAAAAATCTAAAATTGTGGAATTTAGGTTACCCATACCAAACTCTGAAATCTCTTCTACAACTAATTGTTGCAATGTACTTTGAAATTTATTGTGTTTATGTACATATGTTATTTAAAGAGAAGGTGGAATATAACAGAGAAGATAGGATTTAACAAATGAGTATGACTGCTGAATCATTATACTGATATTTCTGTTGGTCTCCAGTGTCTTGGAGCAGCTAGAAGAAGAAAGTGAAAAATCATGGAATGTAACCCATACCAAACTTTACAATCTGTTCTACAACGACTTAATAAAATGTACTTGGACATTTTTTGCTTTTTTGTATATATGTTATATTTCACAATAAAAAGAAAAGTTAAAAAAAATCAATAATAAGATTTGAAAATTAGGGGAAAAAATTCAAGTATAACTAAAATTCGTGTTTTTTATTAAAAATACAGTTTCACAAGATAGAAGCAGCAGAAGCTAAGTTAGAATAGATTAAGACAATAAAATCAGTAATGGTGTTCATTTATTCAGATGCTGGCTGGACTTAGAAAATAGGTCAAAGATGTTTTAAGAAACTTTACTAACGAAAGAAGAAATAAAGAATGTTTAGGGAGGAAAAGAGTAAAGATATTGAAGCAAATGACATGATATAAATGGAAGACAGGGATAAAAAGGGTTAAAAAGAAGATAGGTATAAATATTTGAGTGTCATGTATAATGTAGATTTTTTCTAGATAACTACTTCCTATCCTTCTGCCAAAATAGGGATGCCATCTAGGGCTCATGGACCTGATGGCATTCTAATTGGCTCCATGAGAGACGTGATCGTCATATCATTGTGTTTTTTAAGTGTGTTTAATTTCACAAATTAATTTATATTTTACAAGCATCGAGGGTCCTTACTACTTAAACATCCTCTAGTTTATCTTTGTTTTTAGTCAAACTTTTATAAACTCACTTAGTTTAAAATTAAAATTATACTTGTAATTTTATCCTCTCCCAACCCTAGTACTTCCCTTGCTTAAATATTTTTTCACCTCTAAATATAATTTCTACTGACTCTAAAATATATCATTATATTTTTCTAACAATATATGAGTAAGAAAGTTAAAACCTAGTTTACTTTTCATTCATTTTATTTAATAAGTGATCTCAGACCTTCTCACCAAATTGCTTCTCCAAAGAAGTATATTCATTTTATTAAAAAAGATCAGGGCCCGACCATATAAGGCCTTGAATGCCAGAGCAGTACACTTTATTTTCTAAAATGAGCCAAAGAGAACCATAAAAAGCTTCTGTGCTGGCCTGTTGCAGGCACAGATATGTGTATTATTCATTTTATTTTATAAGGGATCTCATACCTTTTCACCATCTCCTTTCTCCAGGTGTGGCTGGGTTTCTGGTGCTGGCCGTGTATCTCTATCACTGCTTTCATCTTCAAATTCAATCACACTTTCTTCGGGTTCTTCTTCCAGGAATTCTTCAGAGCTCTCTGAGATGCGTCCACTAGACTCCAATCTAATAAAAAAAAAACAAAAACAAAAAACAATTTTACTTGTTTTACTGAGGAGAAATATAAAATGTCAGGAATCTCTAAAATAATACTTTAGAGAATCAACAAAAGTGTTGTATATTCGGCAACTTCAGATTTTACAAGGCCCAAGCCAACCTTTAAACGAACTTAAATTTGTTGTCTAATAACATTACAATCTTCCCAATCACATAAACTAGGCCCTAATTTTACTCTATCCCTATCCATATCTTATTATATCTTACTCTCTATCAGATGGACACATACTTCCCAGTTTACCTAGGACAGTCTTAATTTACAGCTTTTGTCCCAGCACTGGCCTAATTATGAATAAATGAAATGCCCTTTTCATTATCAAAAATGTCAGTTTGGACCATAAATCATACAGTTAGTTCTGCTTCTGAAATGCTCTTCAAACATATTCTCACTGTTCTGTCCCCATCGTCATGGCCCTAGTTCAAGCTCCAATTCTCCTAATCACTTTACCTGCTTCTCACCTCATCTTCAGACTCTCAGTACATCTCTACCAAGGCGTCCAGAGCTGTCTTTCTACTACACAAACCTGTGCCTGTGACAACACCGGTCAGAGACTTCAGATGGTTGTTATCTAAAGTGTTACCTTCGTGGCATCCAAGGCCTTATATGATCAGACCCTTGGTTTTTCTTATCTCCTATCAGATGCTACCATTTACATTAATTATCCTGATCAACATTTCTTGTAGCTCTTTCCTTTGCTCATGTCTTTTTGTTCCCTTAGTCTAGATCAGCACTGTTCATACAGCAGCTACAAGACATGTCACTGTTTACATTTAAATTAATAAAAATTCCATAAATTTAGAAAGTCAATTCCTCAGTTGCAGTAGCCACATTTTCAAGGGCTCAATAGCCACCTGGCTAATGGCTACCACAATGGGCAGTGCCATAGAAAACAATCCCATCATCACTACAGAAAGTTTTAATGGACAGCCCTAGAATAGATCAGGGGTTGGCACAAACTTTTTCTATACAGGGCCAGATGCTTGTGGGTATTGTGGGCCACGTAGTCCCTGGCACAACCACTCAACACTGCTGCCATAATGAGAAAGGAACCAAAAAATAATACATAAACTACGATGTGCTCTAATAAAAGTTTATTTACAAAAACAGGCAACAGGCCTGATTTGGCCCACAGACCATAACTTTACAGATCCTAATCTACTTACTACATTTCTACTTATCTTTAAAGCCCTGGTCCAATCCACAGTTCCCTCCATCCCTCCAGCAATAATACATCACTCTCTCCTCTGCACCCATAGCCCTGTGTACTTCTGCTGCCGCACTACCTCAGGCCACCGCGTGGCATGGCTGAGTGCATGTCTGTCTTTACTGCTCAGCAGTTAATCCTTCAAGAGCAAAGATAATTTGTTCTTCACAGTGTCTGAGTAAACATTCAAGCACTTGTCTTACTGTTCAGTTTATGAAGAGCATCAAAAATTCACAATAATTCTGGTATGTTCAATTAAAACGTTGTTACATTACTCTCTAAATAGGGATTACATTAAATTATTGCTCAGTGGTTAAATCAGTTATGTGAACTTATTCTTTTCACAACTTATTAGATGTAAATATTTAGTCATATTTGACTATAACGTTAAGCTTTCATCAAAATAAAACATTTACATACTTACTCAATTATCCAAATTTAAATTTATTTACATAATGAAATTAAAATTGATATCAGTACAGAATTCACACCTGAGTAAAATAATTTGATGGCAAAATGGCAAAGTATGAATTAATTAAATGTTTGACTTACGAACAGTTGTTAAGATGATTAGGGTGAAATTCAAATGAAAATAAAAGATAAAGATTTGACTTAAACTTTCTATTGATTTGGTTAGATAAATTCCTGGACTGACTGCACTATTTATGGTATTATTAATTTATAAATTATAGCCGATAGCCAAGTAGAATGAATCAGTTATAAAGTAAAATTAAGGGTTTAAAAAAATTTCACTAAACTTTAACATTACTAAAAACCATAGTTACCATTAAATTCAAAGTTGGCAATAATGGCTTATTTGGGATAATATAAATCACTAGAATATTGGATTTTCACACATCACTAAGATAAGCAATTAAACAGTGAGTTTATTCTACTCTCTTACTAATAATTTCTCCCTACAAAATAAAAAATGTCAAGTTATATTGACACCAGTGGTAAGTATAAACAATAATTCTGTAGAAGAATGCAAATACAAACTCCTACTCCAAGGTCATTTACTATACCAATAATGTAAATACTAGCCTCTACCTTACATACCAAATATAATAATATGAAATAAAACTAAACAAAATAATGAGAGTAAAATAAATAATACTTTACTTGTTTATTGAACCTGTAGGTGAAGTCTGGGGAGTCTTGTCATCTTCACCTTGAGAACTACTAAATTCAGAATCCTGAAACCTCTTTCCAATTTTTGGCCGCTTTAGATGGCTGCTTCGAGTACGAGTAGAAACAGGTGTTTTAGCATGACCTGAAAAAAAAATAACAAAACTGCACTTAGTTGATTCTGTATTCAAAGGACTGCCTATACAATGAGCAGAAAAACAAGAGTTATGCTAGTTTACATATATTCTTACCATTATACAGGCTTGCCCTTCCCTCACATAAGTCATGATAAGAAAACAATGGCAGTCTTTTTCTAAAGTATGAAATAATGTCATCAAAATTCATTCCTCACATTTCCATATTACTCTGAGTTTCAAAAAGGGTTACTGCATTTTTACCTATTTTCTTTCCCAGTAATCTTGGGGAAAAAACAAGGTAAATATCATTATCCCTATTTGACAGATAAACAAGGAAAAGAGAGATACAGTAACTCAGTGTATTCACAAAGCACAGTCAGTGTCAGGGGTGCTATTTTAAGAAACCAGGTCTCAATTTTATTGCTGGAAATCTCTTATTCTAAGTGACATATATGTACGCATTCCTAAGTCTGAGAAATCAGCTGAGTTTCTTACCTTCAGAAGTGCTTGCAAAGTTATCTTTTAGAGAATCAATCTAAAATAGAGGTAGAGATTAAAATTTTGTTTTAGACCATTTTTTCTCTCTATGGATCTACTTCATTCAGAGCTTCAAGAGAAAACTTAAAACGTGTTCAAATAGCATTCTTTATATTACTAATAACAGTTTTTATTAAAAAACTTTACTTAAAAAACAACAAAGTTCTGTGAGCCACTGATTGTATACTTTGAATGAACTGTATGGTGTAGGAATATATCTCAATCAAATTGCATTAAAAGTAAAAAGTTAAAAAATAAAAAGGTTCTATTACAGCCTCAGTTTATTATAACCTTAGGAAGTTATCAAGACATCTAAACACGCTAGCATTACATTCACTGGAGTTTTCTGTATTCTGCCACCTTCTCTTCTCAGTCCTCATGCTCTCCCTGTGTAATTTTTTCTACTATCTTATCTATTACTTTTAGCTTCTATTTGCTGCTGAATCCAAACAGATGACTTAAACTCGCAACTTCTTTCCTCATTTCCAAAGCTCTATTTCCAATGGAATATCTTAGTGGATTGTCCCATCCAATTTCACATCCAACATATCCCGAACTGACCTCCTGTCCTCCCCCAATATTAATCCCTATCATGGCAAATGGCAACTATTCAATGAGTCATTCTAGGCAGAAAGGGGAATCAGTTATGAGTTATTCTTCATTTAATTAATCACATAGTCTGTCAATTTTAACTCCAAAGAATCTCTCAAAACTGCCCATCCTCTGTATTACCATTGCTTTAGCTCGAGCCTGTATCATCTTTAACCTGAACTATTCCAACAGCCATCTCACTGGAATCCCTCAATATGTTCATATAGCTGCCTGTAATCTTCACCATCCTGATGACAGAATTAAGTTTCTAAATCACATATTGTTCCAAACCCTTGCTTTAAAAAAAAAAAAGGTCTGTTACTATTGCACCTGTCTGGAATACCAACTCCCAAACTCTTCAACGGCCTTACATAACTGACCCTTCAATCCTCCAGGTCCATTTCCTACCATTTCCCAACAAACATGCAGGGCTTTAGCTAAACTGAACTTCTTGCAGTTCCCCAAACATGCCGTTTCCTTTCATACCTTTGCGTTTTTCTACTATCCTGCGTTTGGAATGCCCGGACAACCCTAGTCATAAAACTCCCACTTGCCCTTAGAAAGCCAGCTTAGTCACCGCTTCACCTATTCTAGTCTTTGGCAGCGTTAATCACACACTGTTATGCCTCTCCCATCACTTGCTCTAAACTCAGTTAAAGCAATTATCTTCCTGTGGTATATTTGTTTACTTATTGTTTCAAATGGATAAGAACCATATCTCATCTCTGTATGTCCAGTGCTTACAGGAGAATC
This sequence comes from Myrmecophaga tridactyla, assembly GCA_004026745.1. NCBI lineage: Eukaryota > Metazoa > Chordata > Mammalia > Pilosa > Myrmecophagidae > Myrmecophaga > Myrmecophaga tridactyla. Next base: position 10,148 of record PVIY010009183.1, on the reverse strand, counting down.
TGCTTTATTATATTTATATGCAGACAACTGCCACCCGTTTGGTCATCATCCAGCCATACTTCTGAAACCCTGCAATACGGTAAAGACACGGACTCAAGAAGGTCTATGCACAGGGCACAAACCAGGGAACAACTGTGAAAGATAAGATAAAAATCCTATCCTCGAGAAACCTGTAATTTAGTTAGAAAAGGTTAAGACAGATTAAAAGAATAATGAAAACAGTCTTATAAGAAAGTGCATGTAATGTTTTATGTACAAAAATAGGAAAAAGCAAACAGAAATACTATCACTTAGAGAATAAACTAAGTAGTTAAAAAGAAACAAGCAAAACCACTTCCCTTTTATTGAAAAAAAAGCAAAACCACTTTCCCTTTACTTAAAAACATATAGAGTAAATAGTTTAACATGAGAAATAAATATTTCTTTGGATTAATTAAAATATTGAATTAATTTCTAAAATAAAGCACAATCTAATTTTTGCTGCCAAACTAATGAAATGGTTCCATTATAATATATTCTCACTAAAACAGCACATTTAAAATCATTTAGTGTAATAAAAAAATAAATCATTGCTCTCATTACATGAATGGAAAGAAAAGACTTTTCTACCTAGAATACCTTCCTTGATTTTATATCTGGCCAATCCTAAAGGAACGTGAGTATATCTGAATAATTAGAACTGTAATAGAACAGAACAGAGGCTTATTCTAAAGTCTGAAGCTCCAAGTGTAGAATACTAAAAAATCTAATACATACAGTTACTATATAATCCTTTAAAACATTTCAAAAATTTTCACTCAAATTTAGTTGACCTGAATGCTGAAACAATAAATAAAAAAGCACAAATAATTCCCCAAAGCACCTGGTCTCTAAAATGCATACACATTTACACATACATTTTCAATACCCACTAAAAATATATTCAGATACCCACATACAAAATAAATGTTTGTAATAGATCCCATCACAATAAAAGTCGGCAGAAAAATAGACTTCTAGAATCCTAATGTACCTATACAAGTACCAAAAAATATCAAGTCTAAAAAAGGACCTAGTAAGTCCTCTGACGGTCAGTCAATATAATGGGACCAGTCCTTCTACTATTCAAGATACTAAATATTTAAAAAATGCATTACATTCTACAAAGACCTAGCATATAGCCTGAAACATTCCACAAAAACTTCACAGCCTTTCTCCTACTAACTAATTTCATTTCTAGGGATTTATATATCAAGGAAATAATTATATATATGCACAAAGACTAATGCATAAATGTGTTTACTTCTGGGTACCTGCAAATGTAAAAAACATGAGTATTCCATATTAAGGAACTAAATGAAAGTATTTACACCTAATTGAACAGTGTGCTGTTTAACAATAGTATTTTAAAACAGTAATGCCATGGAAAATGCTTCCAATGTTACATTAGTAGAGAAAAACCATTAGAAGCAGCATAAAATAATAAAAACAAAAAATAAATGCAGATATTATAATATATAATATTAAGTACACATTCTAAAACATCAACAGTGGCTATATTGGGTAATGGAACTACAGATTATTTTCTTCTATATTACAAATCACCCTTAATTAGATTCTAGAACTGTTAACATCATTAAAATTAGTTTTCAAAGAAAAGTAAAACCTTAGTAAGTCTGTGCTTTTCAGCATCACTGGAAATTATAACATTGTCCTGAATGAATTAAAATTTCCCCCAAAGTAATAAACTGACAGAAGATGCAAAGAAAACTATCACAGTAGAAGTTACATGTTTGTTGAGTAAACTATAACATTTAAGAACTTAAATGTAAGCAGAATCTATATTTAAGAAGCACGTAAAAATTCTTTTCTAAAACACACACGCACAAAACAGTATACCTACAGTTAGCTGCACTTCACGAGGCTGGCTGTCTCCAGCTCCTGCTTCATATTGTGGGGCAGATGGAACACCATATTCTCCAGACAGAGGTCTTTTAGCCTCATTTTGAGAAACTCCTGCATGTCAAAGAATTTAAAAATGGTAACGCAATCAGTATTTGGTGTTAATTGTCACACTGTGCACTGATTTTCTTAAAAGTCCCGAAGCAGCCTGGACAGAAGGACACTGGACATTTAGGTGCAGGGTGTTTCTGCTACCAGTATCTGGTAACGAGACCCTGAATCATAAAGAATCTTGAACACGATTAGCCTTTGGTGACACCGGAGGGAGATGCATGAGCCCAGGAACCACGAATCCCGTCTCAGAGCCCACGTCAATTTCTCACCCATCAATGCCTACAGGCTGCCACACCGAGCTGGACTATCCTAGGCTCCCTTCTACCAGTAAGCCAAATGTCAATATACACTGAATTTTCAAACTTCAGACTAGAGGTTCTGCTACTAAAGAGATCATGCCACATTCTACTACTCTAGACACCATTAAGAATTAAAAATAAACCTGGACTTTGTTGTACTTAAACTCAAAACAGTCTCACCTATAATTTTAAGTGCTTCTCTCTGCAATGCTCTGGTGACGGGAATTCTCTGGTACCAATGTCCGACACCCTCAACTTCCCAAAGCAGTTCATGATCGCCTGGATATTTTTCAAAGTACTGCTTGCAAGCTGAAAAACACATTTAGAAGTTTCTAGAAATCCCAAATATCAACTGTTTGGAAGAAAAGAATGAAGATGGAAAGTAAGCTGCTCAAATAATTCACTTAATAGGACGACCATAATCTTGATATCAAAACACCACCAAGATAACTCAAGAATATGCCGCAAACTCAACCTCATTTGTGAATAAAAGTCCTAAATAAATCATGAATAAAAGTATTAACATGAATGAGCAATAAAAACCTTAATAATGGTACTGAAGGACATAAAAGAAAAACTAAATGAAAGAACTGTCAGACTCCAGCAATAAAATAAACACATCAATTTTCACCAAAACAATCTATAAATTCCATGTAATTCCAAACAAAGTTTATTTTTTAGTGGAACTTAATAAGACTTGATCCTAAATTCAAAATGAAAGAACAAAAGGGTCAAGAAAGAATATTCAAGCCAAATTTGAAGAAAAATAACGAGAGGGGATTTTAAAATCATTTTTAACACCACAGTAATTAAAGCAATCTAGAATAACTGTGAGGACATGTAAACAGAATCTCCCCTTGGCCCCCAAAAACCACCAGAATAAAAATACCAGGCAAACAAACAAACAAACAAAGATTAGGAAAGAACTAAAACATGGCAAATGACAGCGGAGGAATTTATTTCAAGAGAGAATGAATAAACTATTCCACAAACAGTGCTGGAATAGAAATCCATACGTGTTTATGAATATCCTTGTGGCTATACTGTGCTTCATTTAAAAAAAAATATATATATATATATAAATACGCATCTTGACCTCACATCATTCATAAAAGTAAATATTACATGGATTACAAGATAATATGAAAAGAAAAATGCTTCAAAGAAAATCCAGAGAATATCCCAAGGGTATTAATGAAAAATTTATTATAAAAGCCATGAAAATCATGATTCATAATGAAAAATTATGACAAACCTAATCGGTCTCTGTCATAACATTTTGGAGCCAAGCAGCCATGGACAATGTACAAACCAAGCAGCATGGCTAACAGTGTCCCCATAAAATATCATGTACAAAAGGAGCTGACAGGCCAGACGGGGACCACTCTGCTGACACTTTTTATAGACTGATATGCAAATGAGCACAAGAGATAAATAAACAAATGATGTCAGTACAACCAGATTAACAGTCATGTAAAGAAAAAACTTGGACCTATACCTTACACGGTATATAAGGACAAACTTCAAATGGATAAAAGATTTAAAATTAAAAATAAAGCGAAGCCATAGGACTGGGAAACGGCAGCGCAGGGCACTCCAGGATTCAGTCCTTCCACCAGAACATCTATTAGACAGTCAAGAACGTCTGAGACAATATTGTGAAACTCCAGAGGTCAGCAGAACACTGCACCACACCCAGGAAAGAGGAGGAGGATGAGCCCGGTAAGTGACAATGAACACCACTGAACAGCTCTCTCCACGCGGCACCCGTCGCCCACCCTGACAGCAGGCCGCCCGGAAATCTGGCCACTGGCCAGCTCACTGGGGACAGAAAAGGATGTAAAAACCCTGTACCCCAAGACCAGGGGTAGGCATAGCCGATCACAGCTTTTGTTTTAATCAAATATTTTATTTTGATTTTATAAGTAGTTATCTTAAAATAGAGCAACTTCCCTTCATTTTTGTACAGAGCTACCTTTTTTTTTAATTGACAACCAAAACAACACACAAACACGAAAATTCCTAACACGCAAACGTTTCATGCATGGTGTTCAACCAGCGGCCCACAGCACCACCACAGGGCTGCACATTCATGACTGTGGTCTTCTTTTTTTTTTTTTTTTTAGAGCATTTGCATCACTCCAGAAAAAGAGAGTCAAAGAAGAAAGAAAAACTCATACATACCATACCCTTACCCCTCTCTCTCACTGACCACTAGTGTTTCCATCTATTCAATATATTTTAACTTTGTTCCCCCTATTTTTTTTTCTATACCCCTTACCAATTCCTTTGATTTCACTAGTATGTCAATCTACTCAACTTGTTTAACATTTGTTCCCCCATTATTTATTTATTTTTAATCCATATTTTTTGCTCATCTGTCCATACTGTAGATAAAATGCGCATCAGATACAAGGTTTCAAAATCACAGTCACACTGCGAAAGCATTAGCATTACACAATCATCTTTAAGAAACATGGCTACTGGAACACAGCTCTACATTTTCAGGCAGTTCCCTCCAGCCTCTCTGATATACCATGAACCAAAAAGGAGGTATCTATATAATGCGTAAAATAACCCAGGATAACCTCTTAACCCTGTTTGGAATCTCTCAGCCCCTGAAATTTTATTTTGTCTCATTTCTCTCTTCCCCCTTTTAGTTGAGAAGGTTTTCTCAATCCCTTGATGCTGAGTCCCAGCTCATTCTAGGATTTTTGTCCCACGTTGCCAGGAAGGTCCACACCCCTGGGAGTCATGTCCCATGTAGAGAGGGGGAGGGCGGTGAGTTTGCTTGTCATGTTGGCTGAGAGAGGCCACATCTGAACAACAAAGAGAGTCTCTGGTGGTGACTCTTATGCCTAATTTTAAGTAGACTTAGCCTATCCTTTCTGGGGATAAGATGAACAAACCCAAAGATTGAGGGCTCAGCCTATTGATTTGTTTGTGCCCACTTCTTGTGAGAATATCAGGAATTCTCCATGAGGGGGGAAGTCGAATTTTCCCCCTTTCTCGCCATTCTCCCAAGGGGACATCGCAAATACTTCTTTATTCACTGTTCAAATCACTCTGGGATTTATCGGAGCATCATATTGGACAAACCTACAAAATCTCATGCCCGATTCAAGGTTCCATGTATTTTTGTGTTCAATTAAACTGTTCATATAAGTTATATTGGGAAATGCACTAGTCAAAATATAAATTTTGTACCAAATAAACACTTTTTGCTTTAGTCACAGGCAGAAGGTGAAGACTTAAAATGTGAATTACTATCTATTTTCAACACCCTGAAGTACTGACATTCCTTTGCTCTTCCTCATGAAAAACATTTCTAATTTGTACATTTAGTTACTAGCATTATACACTCTAGGCATTCCTAGATTATACCATCTCAGTCTTTATCGTCTATCTTTCTTTCTGGTTTCATGTGCCCCCAGCCCTCCTCCCTCTATCATTCTCACACTCCACTTCAGTGTACTAACATTATTGTATTACAGTCAGGTAGTATTATGCTATCCATTTCTGAATTTTTACAATGAGTCCAGTTGCACAATCTGTATACCTTCAGCTATGTATACAGATACCTTCTGTACCTGTATACCTTCAGGTATGTAATACCAATTACCCAATATCTACCCTATTTCTATCTCCTGATGGTCTTTGTTCTTAACTGAAGTTCTCCAATTTCATTCTTTAATGCTAGTTGATACCAGTGAGACCATATAGTATCTGTCCTTTTGTTTCTGGCTAATTTCATTCAGCATAATGTCCCCAAGGTCCTTCCACATTGTTATATGATTCATGAGTTTACTCTTAACAGCTGTGTAACATTCCATCGTATGTATATACCACAGCTTGTGTAGCCACTTGTCTGTTGATGGACTTCTCAGCTGTTTCCATCTCTTGGCAGTTGTAAATAATGCTGATATAAACACTGGTGTGCAAATGTCCGTTTGTGTCCTTGCCTTCATGTCCTCTGAATGGATACCTAGCAATGGTATTGCTGGGTCGTTTGGCAATTCTATCCTTAGCTTCCTGAGGAACTGCCAAACTGCCTTCCACAGTGGTTGCACCATTTTACATTCCCACCAACAGTGGATAAGTGTGCCTCTTTCTCCACATCTTCTCCAGCACTTGTCGTTTTCTGTTTTATTGATAATGGCCATTCTGGTGGGTGTGAGCTGCTATCTTATTGTGGTTTTGATTTGCATTTCCCTAATAGCCAGGGAAGTTGAGCAACTTTTCATGTGCCTTTTAGCCATTTGTACTTCCTCTTCTGAGAAGTGTCTATTCTTGTGTTTTGCCTATTTTGTAATTGGTTGTTTGTCTTTTTGTTGTTGAGTTGAACAATCTATTTATATATTCTGGATACTAGATTCTTATCTGATGTGTCATTTCCAAATACTGCATCCCAATGTGTAGGCTGACTTTTTAACTTTCTTGACAAAGTTCTTTGATGCACAAAAGTGCTTTATTTTGAGGAGTTCTCATTTATCTATTTCTTTCTTCAACACTCATGCTTAGGGTGTAAGACCTAGAAAACTGTCTCCTACCACAAGTTTTGTAAGATATTTCCCTGCATTTACTTCTAAAAGTTTTATGGTCTTAGATCTAATGTTTAAGTCTTTGATCCATTTTGAGTTAATTTTTGTATCATGTGTGAGATATGGATCCTCTTTCATTCTTTTGCATGTAGATATTCACTTTTTACACTACTAATATTCTTCATTTCTACACTCTTCTCCACACCTCTCTCTCTTGTCTTTTCCTATCTGTCTCTAGTGCTCTCTTTAGTATTTCTTGCAGAGCTGGTCTCTTGTTCACAAATTCTCTCAGTGATTTTTTTGCCTGAAAATGTTTTAATATCCCCCTCATTTTTGGACAATTTTGCTGGGTATAGAATTGTTAGTTGGTAGTTTTTCTCTTTTAGAATCTTAAATATATCATATCACTGACTTCTCACCTCCATAGTTTCTGCTGAGAAATTTACACATAGTCTTATTGGGCTTCCCTTGTACGTGATGGATTGCTTCTCTTGCTGCTTTTAAAATTCTTTGACATCTAACATTCTGATTAGGAAGTGTCTTGGAGTATGTCTATTTGGATCTATTCTGTTTGGGGTATGCTGCACTTCTTGGATCTGTAATTTTAAGTCTTTCATGAGAGTTGGGAAATTTTCAGTGATAATTTCCTCCATTTTTTTTTCTCCTTCTTCTCCCTTCTCTTCTTTTCGGACACCCACAACACATATATTCGTGAGCTTCATGTTGTCGTTCAATTCTCTGAATCCCTGCTCACATTTTTCCATTCTTTTCACTATGTTTTCTTTTGGTTGTCAGACTGCAGATGTCCCATCTTCCAGTTCACCAATCCTATCTTCTGCCTTTGTAGGTTTCCATTATTTTTTTTTTATCTCTTCTACTATGCCTTTTATTCCCATAAGTTCTACAATTTGTTTTTTCAGACTTCCGATTTCTTCTTTTTGTCATCCCTTGCCTTCTTTATATCCTCCCTCAATTTGCTGATTTGATTTTTGATGAGATTTTCCATGTCTGTTCGAATATCCTGAAATAACTGTTTCAACTCCTGTATCTCATTTGAATTGCTGGTTTGTCCTTTGACTGGGCCATATCTTCAATTTTCCTAGTATGATTCATTATTTTTTACTGGCATCTAGGTATTTAATTTTCTTAGTTTATTTGGAGATTGTTTTCACTCTTTTACCTAGGATTTTCTTGCTGAATGGCTTTGTTCTCTCTCTGTTCTCTGACATACCATTCAGCTTATTCTAGACTTCTAGCATAGGTTTTGTTTAATGGATCAGAATTTTTCAGTTCTTGATTTCTTCTTTCTTGCCCTGGCTGTATGATGCCCCCCCCCCTTTTTTTCCTTAGGAAGGTATATTAAGGTATTACAGACCCCAGTCAGATTTTCCCAGACCAAAATGGCTTCCTCTCAGTAGGAAAGAGTGACCTGCATCAGTTTTCCCTGAGAATGAGACCCAGCAGGTTGAAAGACTTACCTATGAAACCTCTGGACTCTGTATTTTTCCTATTCTGTCTGGTATGCGGCACTTGTCTGCCTGCAGGTACCACCAGCATAAAGTAATATAGTACCTTTAACTCCAGCAGACTCTCCCTGCTAGGGTGTGGTGGAGACAAAGGAGATGCTGTAGGCTGGTTTAACTGCTTCAGTTTTGCAGACCCTGGGGTCTGAATTCCTTGAGGGAGGGATTCCACTTGAGCTACAGTCCCCCCACCCCTCGCCTAGGGAAGGCACAGCCTCCAGGGAATTAACTCCTTTCACCTGACCAGCCTCTTTGTCTCTCACACAAGCTTAATTCCACCCTTGCATGGGGCAGTTGGAGTCTGAGAGGAGTTAAGCAGGAGAAACAAAGAAAAAAAATCATTTTCAGAGCAGGACACCTGTCCACCCAGTTTGTCAAGAGCTTAAGTTGGTAATTTACTCTACATTTATCCAGGTCCCATGTGCCCATCCTTTTTTTTCTAGGGTCCAGACATTTTCAAGTATTCTGTGCTGTCCTATCCAAAAATCCTCTGTTTTTTGTCCCCCCTCCCCCACCAGCCCTGTCCCCTCTGCACCTGGGCAAAAACTATTATTGGAGGTTTAACTGAGCTGAGGGTCTATTTTTAGTAGTCAGAATTTGTTAATTAGTTCCACAATTGGAGCTTGGTTGTGCTCAGCCCTTGCTGTCAGTGAAGTCTCTTTCCTGTCCCCTCTAGGAACCAGCCCGTGGAGGAGGGGCGCTGGCCTTCATGGCCTGGGAGACTCAGGGTTCTGGGTGGGCTTGCAGCTGGTCCAGCTTGTCCAGACTGGGGATACGCTGTGTGTCCAGTCACTGATGTGGCCCCAATAGTTGGTCTGTACTGTTCCGGGCTATTTATTAGCTGCTCTGGAGGACGAACTAAATTTAAACCCCACACCTCACTAAGCCGCCATCGTGGCCATTCCCCGCCCTGATCACAGCTTTTCACTAGTGACTTCAGCTGCCGGGGGCCCAGCTCCGAAGGGGCCACTGTTCCAACCCTCTCTGGACAAGGGCAGTGGCAAAAGAGATGCTACACTTCCTCAGGGATGCAGGGGACAGTTGGTTGAAAGGCTGCTTTTGCTCAATAAGTCAAGAAACCTGCCATGGAAAAGCCCTTAGCAACTCCCAGATCCCCATTCCAGGGCACTGGAGCATGTCTGTGCCTGCTCCATGGGTCCCTGGCCCCGTTTTGGCTGGGGAAAACTATCTTGGGAAACGCCTTTCTGGTGTGCCCTGCCTCCCAGAACTGGGCCTCCAGGCAAAAGCAGCCTTGAGACAACAGAAGGAGTAAAAGTGACTTACAGGGGAGGAATGTCTAGGGCAGAGGCTTGCCTACTTTAAATGCCCAGGAGAGGTAGGTCTGTATCCTGAGGAAGAGACGGGACAGCAACAGGGGAATTTCAAAATAACAAGCAACACAACACCAGGAAGAGACTCAGCCCCAGCAAGGACAACAAGGGCCCTGGGCCCTGTGTTTGCCTTGGGTGGACCATCCTGACAGAAGGGCTGAAGCTCAAGAAAATCTGCCATATCACCAGCTGCTTACAAAATCAAGCAACAAACATCTCAATGAGTAAATCCCAGAATTAACATTGTTAATATTAAAATGTGCAACGTGAAACAAAAGAATATAAGATTAAGAAACAGGAAATGATGGCCCATCCAAAGGAAAAGGATAAAAATCCAGTAAAAGAGCACAATGTGGGCATTCCAAACAACAATATTTAAAATATGACCTTAGAAATGTTCAAGGAGCCAGCAGTATTCACAGGGACCCCAGAAGCAGGCCCAGCTATCTGCCATGAAGA